>KK113265.1:565104-576668 GCA_000611955.2 Stegodyphus mimosarum | reverse complement strand
ATTATTAAGTAAACAAACGGCAGTTCGCTTTTTACAGCTACAAGTATAACAGCAACAACAACAACTAACTCACTAACTGAGATGAGGTGTTTCACCTCGGCTTTTATAAGCTTTTTAATTATCAGTAGAACAACGATTTTTCTATTTTTTTTTTTTTTTTTTTTTTTGGCGTAGCTTTCTCTTCAAAAATCGTCTGCGTTGCTAAGGCAACATGAAGCAAATCTAATTACAATTCTAAATAAATAGCCAAATAAATGTGAAATTCGTAACAATATGTACAATTTAAAATATTTTAGATAAGGCGCTTTTAGATAGTGCAATTAAGTTTTAAATAAATTAAATTAGAACAAAGCAATTTCGATTGAACAGGCGTGATATGTTGATAACGCAGCTTTATTTAAGCGGGGAAACAGTGTGTTAGATGAATGTTTGATTCAGGACAGTTATGAACGGGCAGAGGATACTTACGTATTATGACAACTACCTTGGCGACAAAAATTTTCATTGGCGATTTTTGGTTTATCTTTATAAATATTTTAAAAATAAAAGTCCTAATTATAAAGGAACAAAAACTTATATATATATATATATACCTATTATAAATAAACGTATACACAGTCCAGTCACATTAATGTGACCACCACGTACTTTCCATGTCAGAGTTAAATAACCAATCACAGAAGGCAGGTGGCAGCACAGTGCAGTTGAGCGTATATAAAGGGTGTGTGAGGGCTTCGGAAAACATTTCAATCGTTGGCGTAATGCAGAAACGAAGCGATTTATCCGACTTCCAAAAGGGCATGATCATTGGCTTTCGGGCCAAGGGTGGAAGCATTTCCGAAACGGCTGAGTTTGTGAACTGTTCGCGTGCCGCCGTGGTAAAAGTGTACCGTGCATGGCAAAATGGGACTGTCCAAAATCAGCGACGTGGCAAATGTGGTGCACCACGGGCCATAGATGACAGAGGCGAACGACGGTTGCGGAGATGCGTTCGGGCAGATAGACGGGCTACCGTTGAGCAACTGACCACCAAAATGAACCAAGGGGCTACCAAAAGTGTCTCCCAAAGTACTATTCAGCGAACATTGCTGCGTCTGGGCCTCCGAAGCAGACGCCTGGTTCGTGCACCTATGCTGACTGCTGTTCATCGACGGCGAAGGCTAGAATTTGCACGCCAGTACAGCAGCTGGACGTCCACTGAGTGGCGACAGGTTGCGTTTTCGGATGAATCGCGTTTTATGCTCCATCGGACAGATGGACGTTGGCGTATAAGGCGTGAAACCTCTGAAAGGAACCACCCTGCAACCATTGCCGGAACGGTCCAAGCTGGAGGCGGGAGCATTATGGTCTGGGGAATGTTTTCCTGGCATTCTCTAGGTTCACTGATCATTGTGGAAGGCACAATGGATCAATACAAGTACGCATCTGTCCTTGCGGACCATGTTCACCCCTACATGCGCATTGTTTTTCCTCAGGATGATGGCATCTTCCAGCAGGACAATGCGAGGTGCCATACAGCTGCCAGTGTACGTGCGTGGTTCGAAGAGCACCAGGATGAGTTTACCGTCCTCCCCTGGCCAGCAAACTCACCTGACTTAAACCCAATCGAGCATCTGTGGGACCATCTCGATCGAGTTGTTCGCGCCATGGATCCTCAACCGCGTAATCTAGCGCAGCTGGCCACGGCATGGCTCAACATCCCAGAGAACACCTTCAGGGACCTATGTGACTCTCTTCCTGCACGTCTCGCAGCAGTCCGCTCTGCGAAAGGTGGTTATTCTGGCTTTTGACAGATGATCACATTAATGTGACTGGACTGTGTATATATGAGCTATATACTAAATATGAATTAAAAAAATTAAAATTAAGTTAATGGGAGTAAAGTGGCGGGAAATAGCTTTCAAAATAGCATCGATAGGCGTTTCCTGTTTTTTCCGCCAAATAAATTCAGTTATAAGTAGGTATCGAAATAATGGCGGCTTGTCTCACGTTGTCGCTTGTTCCTCCATTTTGCGGAACCCCGCATCCTTTCCTCGTGTTGAGTATGAGTTTGCGTAAATGAATCAACAAAATTGTATCGATCGCCAGTTTTGGCGAGATATCTAGTCTAGTAGTCTAGATATCTAGTAGTCTTCATAGTACGTAAGTACCGGGCAGAGTTGCAGTAGCGAAATTGTAAAAGAATTCATTCGATTTTTAAAATGAAATGTCGATTGAAGCCTGTTATAAATAGGACGATGATTTTAGAGCCATTTAATAGTGAGGAAAAGACTGATGAAATTGCAAAAGCTTTGTCTGAAATTCGCAGTTTAATGTTGCATTTTTCAAAAAAACAAACAAGAAAACTTGTTTCTTTTGAATGTATTTTAATTAAAAAAAACAGAGGAACAGTACATTTTATCTTTAAGGAATTCATTAAAAAGTGCACAAGTATTTTTAAAGACATAATAGTTAAAAAGTAAATATTAATTATTATAATAAAGTCATATTACTTTTACGTAAGGCTAATTTAACGGGCCGATATAATTCATTCTAAAACTTTAAAAAGAATATAGAAATTTGAATTTAATGAAGAAATCTGCTACTGCATTTTTAAAAGTTCCTTAAATTCGTGTTTCGAACTGCGATGTACTAATTCTGAGAATTGATGCTAAGTGCTCATCTGGCAGTTAGTTTGTAATAGCCTGTGCTGGTGCCACAATAGAAAGCATTGGGCGAAGTTTAAAATGCGCAGTGTAAATGTCAATGAAATGAGATAACATACCTCGTCTACATGAGCTTGTCTTCTGCTCCGATCACGTGACATCCCTTTTCTGTTTTGACACGAGCTTTATACATTATATTGAGTAACAATTACACATTGTATAGTAATAGTTAATATATAATACTATATATTGTATAGTAACGTTACAAATATGCTATATAAATAGATTTTTTTTATTTGCAGCGGGCCGCATAGAACCTTCAGGCGGGCCGTAGTTTGCCCATCCGTGTCTTAAAGCATGAAAGAAAACAACCTTTACCTGTATTTTCATCGGTAGTTCCGAGTTGTATCATTTTCATGAACTTCAGGATTTAAATCATAGACCGTTAGTTATTCCAAATATAGTTAGGGGTAAGAAATGAAAATTTTAATCGTGCATTATTTACAGATACATCGTTCTTTTGATTTAAGATTCCATTTTAGTACGAAGTTTTGAACTATGCTAAGCCTGATTTTTCACCGCCGTATGTCTTGTAGCCACACATCAAATCCTCTCGCCCTTTTCAGTATTTTGCAGTACTATTCGAACACTTTTCGCATTTTTAAGTTCGTCCTGAGTTTTTCTAAAATCGCAGCAATAAGTTGAGAAAATCCATAAAGTTTGATTTGCATTTTATTTCAAAAAGACTGTTATAATACTTGGCGTCTCAACATTTTTAATCATAAATGTTGTTGCTGGCTTGCATGGTTATCTCTTAGTTTTATTTTTAAATATTATGTAAGGTTTCCTTCAACAAATTTTAATTTTTTTTTCTTTTTGTTTTTAGGTAAGTACTTGGACATTTTATTGATTGTTACAGTTCTGGTAAGTTATTTTAAGAAATTAAATTCAGCCTTCTTTACATGTGTAGATTAACTGCCCACTTTAATTGGTATCAAATTTTAAAATTTATTAAATAAATTGCTTATGAATAAGAAAACGTTGTTTAGTTTTTGTTACACCCCATGTGCTAAACCCAGAACGAAACGAGTTAGTTACTGCTTAGCTTTTATGGTTTCCTAGTTTATAAATAGATAAGATAATCCTCTTTTAGAAGATATTCCACCAAACTCCTTAATCGGATATGCAGTAACATATTAAATAAAACTAAGTTTTCTGAAGTGAGACAATTTTATGAAAACTCAGTTGCCTCGGCCTATTGTACCTAGAAAAAGTAAATTTTGAAATTCACTTTTCTGATTAATACGCGGACATACTTTAAGTATCGTTTAATGCTGTGCAGTCTTATAACCTTGTGATTTACTAAATAAAATTTTCCTTTCTCGAGTTTAGTATGTTGTAAGTACAGTATCTAATATATTAAACATAAACAAAATATGTATTGATAGGGAATTCGTTGACTGTTAGATTTTTTTGTCAACAGCATGCTATCAGTCTTTGGAAAAAGGGGTTAAAAGTTTCGCGATTTTTTGACAGGGCTGGAGATTAGTAATACCCTTCTCCATTCCCCAAGTAAAATGTGGTTTGTTATTGGCGAAATAAATCAATTTAAATCGTATCCAATGAAATTCAGGTATTCTCGCATTTAGGCGGTTGGTATGAGTCGACTTCGATTCTGCACAAAACGAACTCATTGTATAGTGTAAACAGAGATACGTTTCTCATAGATATAAATGTATAATTTTTATTTTTTAAGTCATGATAATTTGATGTAAGAGATGTGTAATTTTGATGTTATGTATGTTTTACGATGCAGATTAACACAAAATATTTATTTTCATCTAAAATTGACGTGAAATATTTAATAACTTAGTTATTACTTTTATCCGTATATAAAAACGGACAGTATCTGCGGAATAAGGTAATGAATGTCCTTAATGAACATTCTCCTAAAACAGCCTGGACGATTTTATACCCAATTCAGCCCAAACTGAAAATATCCTTTGATCATCCTTCCCATCTGGGTCTTCGTTTTCTGCCTTCTAGTTTAATCGTAAAAGAGGGTGCGATTATGTCTTTTCACTCTCCGTTTATTATGCCAAAACGGCAATGTCTTCGCATTGGACGTTTCTTAATTTTCCTTCCTCCCCCCTCTCCTCCGTCTTTTGTTAGATTATAGCAGTATAATGCACTGGTTACGCTGGCAGTTCTTTTAACGCAGGTCTTAGGAAAATGGAGTATATTGAAACTCAGTAGAGCCCAAAAGCCCTAGTTTATGATGTCAGACCTTTCAGGTGTCTTCGTGGAGGACTTTCTGAGAAACTGGCCGATGTACACTCATCAGTATGAGATGTTCTCAAAACTCAGTATTATAATTTTGAAAAAGGTGAAATAAAATAAAATAAAACTCTTTTATAGCTTCAAAATTATGACAAAATATTCTTAATGCGTAAGCTTATTGAGAGCCGATAGCAAATTGCCTACTGGCATAGCTTGAAAACATATAAAATGAGTTAAAACTTATACTAAAATAATGCAGAAAACATATAAAATGAGTTAAAACTTATACTAAAATAATGCAAAGTAAAACTTAAACTAATTTAAGAAAAAAATAAGTGAATAAACTTTTAACCTCCCCCCCCCAAAAAAAAAAGAAAACACAAAGTATATTATAGCTAAAATTGCATTGCATGCTTACCAAACTCATTTCACTAATTTCATATTAAATATCTTTTTTTTTCCGCTTGGTCATGTAATAATTATTAGTATGAAAAGCCTCTTGTTGTATGCTAAGCAGAAATTCAAAATTCAAAAATTTACATATTTTAAAGCATTCGAAATAAATTATGAGTGAAACAAGAAAATTCGAAAAAGGAAAAGATTTTAAGGTGGACACAAAATACTTATATTTTTTATTTGAATATTAACTCTATTTGTATTCAGAAAAAAACAGTTGTAAGAAATCCATTTTTTTACATGTAGTTTTCGGTATCCTCCACGCTGAAACGCATTTTTTTTTAAATAGTGAATATGTTTTATTAGAAATTGTTATAGCAGCATCGATTTTCATAAATCTTTGTGGGATTTTGTTTTTAAAATATGTTTGGAATCTCAAGACAAATAATACGGAATTTAAATCAGATAGAACATTTTTTTGCGTTTATTGTTGTTTCGTGATATTCGTCTAATTCCACAACACAAACTTTTAATATACAAAATTATTTACAGTTATAGTATTACAGTTATCGGAGAACTTAAGAGACCTCTTCTTGGTTGCCCGAACGATTCATATTGTCCTGAAAGACCAGTGTTGCCACAAAAGTTCGAAGAATAAATGCTGCGCTTCTAACGGCGAGAGAAAGCTTCAAATTCGAAACAATTGTTTTAGAATATCACCCAAACATTCATATTATGTCTAAACATTGTTTGAACGCGAAGCTTGAGGGACGGAGCGTCATTGCAACATCATTTCATACATATTTTTTCACATTCATGAAACATTCGATCGTATTTTGGAGTTTAGCTGTGACCTTGAAAGGGTAAATGGGAATTCCTCTTCCTTTCCACATTGAGATAGGCATGGAACGCTGAAAAAGCCTGAAGTAGGACATAACGCCAAAATAGTTATCAAATATTGTTTTTTTATGTTATCATATCCCAACAAGATAAACCACAATAAAAACGTGTTATGTCCTCGATAGCACTCACTTGACGTGTTCTTGTTTATAGAAGAAGGTGTAAAAACACAGACTATGTCACATGTGAGATGAGAGGATATTTCCTGATCGGGCTGAGTTGAAAATGAAATTCCCGAATTCCTCAAAGCTCAAATAGGAACAAACTGTTTTGAACTGGCTGTTTTGGAAAAGGTATTGGTTACAGAATACGATTTTAATGGAGCGAGGATGATGTGATTCTCATGTGTTAGAAGAATGCTGAAATATACAGGTAACAGCCATGCATATGATTCCAAAATTAGACGAAATTCATGTAGCATTAATTTAATTAAAAATTTTAGCTCATCAGCCATAGTTAATAATTTGAGATCGAATTCGTTTGTAGTATTTAAAATCATGTCCCATGAATCCAGTTTTACTCTTCAATTTTACTCAGTATGTGTTACGTCTTGTGGTGTGTGCATTAAGGCGATATAACTGTCAGAGCAGGCGCAGAATACTGCTGTCTGAAAACGAGGAACTTGTTAGATCGTCTTTCGAAACACGTGCAGCCGAGTTTGTCTAACAAATTTACATGTAATTGTTACATTTTCATTTTTGGTTAAAGCAATAATATTTGATGTTTTTGGATGCTAATCATTCAATATAAGAGATCATTTCTTTAATATAAGTTCCTCCCTGAAAGTGATTTTACAAAGTAATGAAAAGGTAATTTGTTTTAAAAAGTTATTTAGTGTCTTCTACAATAACAACAAAAAATTATTGTCTAATTAATAATTTTGTTAGTATAAGTTTTAATCTTACGATGAAAAGAATTTTGAGTAAGTTGAGATTCTATCATAAAAAGGTAGCAGCATTATAATTTTTTTTATGGATATGGAAATGAATAAACTGTCTCTATAACGCTTTGGAAGAGAATGCGAAAAGAATTTTTGTGAGTGTGAAGAATAAGACATATTGTCTCTTTTTCAATCTTTATATGTCATATAACAGCTTTTTGCTATTTGAGAATTATGAAAAATTGAAAAGTATTTTACCGTTTTGAAGTATTAATATTGTTTCATGCGTTATTCTTCATATTTAAATATAAATTTGCGGCGTTTACGCATTAAATTGAAAGCAAAAATTTCCTTTACGAGAACTAATTAGCTAATTACATTCACATCTACATTATTACATTGTATGGCAATAATTCAACCATTTCTGGTTGCCGAGTTTTTAATTTATTCCAACATTCTGCGTTTAGGCCCAGTCTCGCGTCTTCAAGGATAATCTGTAAAAGTGGAATAACTAAGGTGGGAGAAGGGAAAAAAGAACGAAAGGAAAAAAAAAAAGATTAAAAAAATAATCTATTTTAGCAATTGGAATGCTTAACATCCTAAGTTGCAGTGACAGAAAGAAGAGTAAATTATTGGCTTGAAGATCTCTAAAATAATTAAATTACTCTGAATCCAACCTTTTTTTAATGGCCTGTTTTCCTTTTTTACTCTCGACGAGATGGAATATTAAGGAGAAGAATGAATTAAGGGGAGAAGACTTCCGATTTTTAAAGAAGCATTAATATCACAAATTCTGTTTTTTTATTCACCTTGGCGTTAACGCAACAGTTTGCCCCATTCATGAGGGGTCCTTTCCTAATTTAAATCTGTAATATGTTTTACGATGCGCTCTTCAGTCAAACAAGTGGTAGAAGCTGGATATGAGAAGTATATCAAACTGTAATATGCTTCTCTAGTATTAAAGTAATGTGTTTTATTTTCAAAAATACCATTCGTTCCGTTGCAGTTCTCTGAAATTAGATTTCCATGCTGTTTTCCGAAGTTCCTGCATTAACCACATGAACAAATATCATGAGGATCTTTTGGTTGTGTAAATTTGGGTCTTTTTCCAGCTTATTAACTTCGATCACCGATTTCAGCTCCCTGGGGGATGGAATCTGATACTATCGTGATATTTATAGAAAACTAATTTCCATTTTGTACCAAGCAAATGATTTATAAAGTTAATAGCATAAACTGCACTGAAATATCAAGTGCTTTGTTACTTGTAACAGTACACGGGTATCATCCATTGAAACACTTCACCATTAATATCCATTTTGGAATAACAGTACACGGGTATCATCCATTGAAACACTTCACCATTAATATCCATTTTGGAATTTCCAAAATTTTTGCAAGTTTGACATGTGCAACTTGGAGAGTTTTCTTGTAGATAGCACTTGCCGGCCTTCACAATCATATTGTACCGTTTGTTGGCAGTTGGAAGATCTTAGTTCTCAATGAAGTTGATTTTTCAAGACTTCGTGTTCCGAAAAAGTTGGCACAGTTATTTCGTTGATTACCCAGGGGAACATCCCTTTATGTGCATTAAATCCAAATGTTCCTTGGCAAAACTGGAATTACCTTTTCCCTGTGAATGAGACTAAAATATCTGGCTGGTTTTAAATTTTCAAGAGTTGAGAAAAATGTTTGGAAAAGGAACTTGCAAGTTTGAGTTTTAAAATTAATCAAAATTCTATCTACCTTCTTGATGGCATTCCTTTCGAAGAAAAGCTTGCACATATTGCGCGAGTATTATTACGTCATGTGTGCTTCGGAGAACAAAAAAATATTCTTACTGATTAATGCGATAATAAAAAACAAACTCTAGCGATGAAACTCAGACACAAAAAAGCAGTAGAATTTATTACACAATCACTTTATTATTTTTGGCTTTTGAAAAAGAATCTGGAGTCTGTAGAAAATTGAATTTTACCGAGAGTAGAGGTCGAGTTAAAATCTGACTTTCTCCAACTCCGCCACGTATCTTGCTTGCATCTGATTTCGTTATATGTCTTTTACTCGCTCAGCCATTCTGCAATTCAAGTGATTATGTGAAGAAATTCTAAGAATTAGGTAATCTCTGGTTTTGTGAGGGTTTAAGTTTAGCGGGAGATCTATATTTGTCATTAAAGTGATATTGCACGGTCCCTCCGATTACATTGTTCTCCCGAAAACCAATTAGAGAAGTGCTGCTTTCTGTAAATGATAATTTAGTTATTCTGAGCGTTCTTTCATTTTAGTTCACTCCTTTTTGTCGTTTCTCACGGAATGGGCACTCTCGTATCATCTACTTTGGAAATTTAAAGAATATAAATATATATATATATATTTTTTTTAAAGTTTCGCTTAATTTCTTGAGACTTTTTCTTATTTTTTATTAGGTCCCTTTCTTTTTTTAATAGTTGCAGTACATTTCCTTGATGTAGAATTGTGTTTTTTCTAGGATTATTTTTTTGCTTTTGTCTCAGCGTTCTTACTAAAACGTCCAGTATGTAATTAAAAGTGCATAATTTTTACATGCTAAAATTTTTGCTAACGTCTAGCAAAGTTCCTGTAGTTTAATAATTGGTAAAACTTAGTTTGTTGAATTGATTTTTATGACAAAAGACTCAAAGCTGTTGAAGGGGAATACAGGGTCTCGCTTCGTAAAGAATAATGTTCTTTGAAAGCACCACATGTACGTATCTGTTGTGATGTGTAGAAGATTTATCTTTCGCTTTACAGTAACGTAGTTTTATTGCTTATAAAGTATACCGTAATTAATTGTATGCGTAATTTTCTTTTCAGTGAAGTGTAATTTGTGGTATAATATAGGTAGGAGCTATTCTTCCATAGCAAGTCCTCCATAAAGGCATTCTTTTATTAGTCTAAAGGGATTTAGTCCCGAAGGACTATTACTTTCGTTTTGCGATTTTGCGTTGATTCACTCTGAATGCCCGATTCACTTTTCAAATTGTTGCCACTAAATGTTATCGCTCTGCATTAAAGTTTAAAAAATGAAAAATATGCATAAATGTATGCATGTTTCTCGCATTGTGATAAAACCTAGAGCCATCGAATTTTGAATGACGTAATCCTACTGCGAATATGGGCATCTGGAAGCCCTAATTTTGAATTTGAAATTTGCTTTATTATCGATTTTATGTTTTGTAACATTTCAACGAATTTCTGATTAACAAACTAAATGATTTCAAAGCGAGCAATGGCAACACTGTACGGAAAAAAAAACATTTTTATCTCCAGCGCACGAGACTTACGGAAATTCTAAAGATATGTTCATTTTAAAATGATTTTGCGATATTGATTTTGAACTGAATTTTATGGTTTGAGTACGTAGTACATGATATTTAATAAAAAAAAAGGTAGCACACGAAACGTTAAAAAAACGCGCCTTTGGACGTAATTTAAAATCTGAAAATCTTTCAGATTTTTTTTTTTTGTCATTTTTTTTTGGCATTCATAAATTACCTCATCAACATTCCAGCTTTATTTTACCAAGGATATGATTACGTAAACTACATTCAGGTTATGTTATACTTATGTAACATTTTTTCAATTCATACGGTACAGCTGATAGTGCTACTTTCTTCGTTGTGTCTTTGTGTGTAATTATTCATTTTCCTTTTATAAATCACTTGCCGATTCAGTTATTCACCAGTGGCGCTCCATTTTAAATAAATTTAAGTTATTAGGCTTTTAAAAACTTATCTAGAGAACAAGAATATGAACTTCGCTACAAATTAATGTATCTTCCCTCAATAATTCATATACAGTAATTAATGTTATCCTATTCTTTCTGTAAACCAATTTTTACTGGAAAAAAGGGGGAAAAAGTTCTGAAAGGTTTCAGATTTTAAATTACGTCCAAGGGGCGTGTTTTTTTTTTTTTTTTTTAACATTTTGTGTGTTACCTTTATTTATTAAATATCATGTTCTACGCACTTAAAACATAAATTTCAGGTCAAGAGCAGTATCCCAAAATAATTTTAAAATGAGCATATCTTTAGAATTTCCGATACACAGTCGCGCGCGCTGAAGATTAAAATGTTTTTTTCTGTACAGCGTTGCCATTACTCTCTTTGAAATCCTTGAGTTTGTTATTCAAAAATTCGTTAAAGTTTTACAAAATATGAAATTGATAATAAAATAAATGCCAGGTTTCAAATTTGGGTTTCCAGATGTCCATATTCGGTGGAAACGTTCAATATTCAAAATTGGATGGCTCTAGGTACCGTTGTTTTATCACAGTGCGAGAAACATACATACATTTATGAAGATTCTTAGTTATTTAATTTCTTTAAATATAATACCGGGCGATAATATTTGGTGCAAACAATTTGAAAATTGAAACAACGCTTTTGGTGAATCAACTCAAAATGGTCAAAGCGAAAGCAATAGTCCTTCTGCGCAAATTGCCC
>KK113265.1:530803-565050 GCA_000611955.2 Stegodyphus mimosarum | reverse complement strand
CCGCAAAAATTGGTTTATTTTTATATATTTATTTAAAATTTAAAAAAAAAAATCCTTTCAAAGGAATCTTTTCTTTTCAGTAAAAGAGAAATGTTCTGAATAACCAACCTACAGAAAAGCTCATAAAGTTAAACGTTTGAAATATGGAATTAATATTCGGGAATTAGCATGTTAAGTAAATGAAATGGAATTATGCCATATATTAAGAGGATTAAATAGAATTATACCATATATTTCCTTAGGATCGAAAAAAGTTCGGAATAGATTGCTATTAGGTAAAGTAAGTTAGTAATTAGTGCCGTTCGAATTATATTATCGTATAGAAAAATGCTAAGAAGTAGTGATATTTTGAATATGTAATGCTTTTTGCTATTTTGAATGTACAATGCTATTTTTCTTATTGAATTTTAAAAATGCTGCAATGATTATGAAAACCATATTGATTGAAACCGCAGTAATATTAGTAATTTACTTTTATATATTACGATGAATAAAATTATGTAGCGAATTTCAAGATTTTTAGTTATTTTATTTAGGGAAGGTTATTGAGAATGTTGTATTGATAATTACGTTTTTTTTAAATTATTTTAAGAATGAGTTGTTAATTTTGAAAAATTGGAGCAGAAAGTGAATATAAAATTGTATTTTGAATATAATGCAGGAAATATGAAATGCTTTGAAATTAGATATTATTATGATGAATATAGAAATAAAAAAAATTTAAGAAATTGAATGATTGTGATAGTTTATGTGACTAACGTAATTAAAAGCTCAGATTGTTTTGGAATTATTGTAAATGAATGTTAATGTTATCATTAATTAATAATAGTATAATTGATAAATAATTGTATGTAATGGTATGTTGAGGGAGTACAGGTTAAAAAACTGAGACCTGTTTTTAGGTCTGTGTAATTGTTCCCGCCTTATGGGGGGAAGCACTTTTTTTTTATGTAGAATTATATTTCTTTTTTCATATAATGGAATGTGGTTGTATTCTGCCCTCCCCAATATGTATAATGGAATTTTTAGCGTAATTCAAGAGGACCAGTTACCTTCTATAAGGAACGGGGGTCTTTTTAAAAACTGCCGAGCATCTTTTAACCACTGATGAATATAATACATCAGTTAGTTCAAGTACATGTGTCTAATAGATATGTGTGTGTTTAAAGAAAGCTATAAGGTCGTCTTCTAGTTTCTGTAAAATAAGAAAATTGGAAATGTAAAAACAATAATAATAACCATAATTCCAATAATACTCTTACTAATTGTATAAAAGGGAAGTTACAATAATGAAACTTAGTTATGTTATAAAATTTTGAAATTTGTCGTGATTATTCAAAAGAAATAATGGGTGTGTAAAATTTTCAAAATGTGATATTGTGTGTAAAGTTTTCAAAAGTCATCCCCGAACAAATATGATTATGTGAACTCTAAAACACAAATACTTTTGATTAAAAACTTTAATAGGACTAAAATATTATCGAAGTTTATATTTTGCTGCTGTTTAAATCATTATCATGGTCAAAATTTTACGATTTGTATTTTTCAAATAATATTTGTCTTCATTCATTATTGCTTTAATTCTTTTTCTCTTTGGAGATAGGGAATATGTAAGATAAAAAATATGTAAATCAAAATTGTAATTTAAATTAGCAATAGCCCATTAATTTGTCATTTTAATTTGGCTATTAACGATAATGTCATAGCTGATTCGGAGCTCATAATTTCGAGAACCAAAACCTTTCTCTTAATAAGCTGCCATATTGGATAACTACACATTTTGCTTCTAATTCTGCCGCTAAGACATATTCTAACTTTATTTCTAATTCCGCGCTGTTTTTCCCCCACCCCATCACAACAATATCAAAAATGTAAATATTCTGGAAATAGCACGTTTAGAGTGCCAAATGGAATTGTAAGCACAAATGTCAATCGAAATAAAAATGAATATTTAATCTACATCGGCTGCCAAGTTTGCTATTCCTTATGGATCAATATCTACGCCACTAACTTAACGGGACATCATTACGTGTGCATACTCGTTTGCATGAAGGTTCATTAATTGCCAAATAACTAAAATTGCAAGACACCTATTGCTTCTGGTTCATTGTCGAGTCCGTCCAGCGGTATGTGGTTTCTTTACGTGTAGCGTAAATATGAGCCAAACGTGTAGCGTAAATATGAGCCAGCCTCCTTTATGAAGATGTTCCTCCTCTTAGGCAGAGAGAATCTTAATTTGCTTTGCTGTGATCGTATAGATTTCCTATTAGTGTAGAGACAATAGGTTATTTGGAAGCAGAAGGAGTGAAAAATGAACAGTGCCCTCCGCCAAGACTCGAACCACGGACCTCTCGAATGCGCCGAGCATGCTGCCCACTACACCACAAAGGCATGCCAAGAAGGCGGGAGAAATTCCTTATATACTCCTCCTTTTAAAGGGCGACTGGGGAGTAGGAGACCTAGTCGTCAAACCCTGGTGGCGAAGAATCATCATCCACCACTATTTTTAATTCAGATGCCACTATAGCGTCATTAGGATTTATTTGGAAACAGGGCAGATTTAAAATGAGCAATGCCGTCGCCGGGACTCGAACCACGGACCTCTCGAATACGCGCCGAGCGTGCTGACCGCTACACCACGAAGGCATACCAAGAAGGCGGGAGGAATACATTATAATAGTAGCATACTTACTAATAAAAATAATTGTGTAACAAATAATAAGTTGTTAAATAATAATGACATTATACGTGACAAATAATCAAATAATAACAGGAATTTTTCTGCGGGGCCTTCATAACTATCGAAGAGGTTTCCTTCATATTTTGGTAATTTTTTTAGCCCCCTGATGGATGCACTCTCCGTAAAATGGACCACCGTCGAACTTTTGGAAAACTAAGAAAGCCTTCAGATGCTGATATTGCATAGATGAAATGATGGAAATTGGAAAAGACTGTAGAGTCAGTTAAAAATCAGTTTCCTGATTAACGTTATATTTATTTAATGAAGAAAAATATCATGGAGATCTTGAAATCTTCTTTAGCCAGTCATGTATATCATGCTTTTGTATCCCCCCACCCCACCCGAGGAGACGACTGAGTGGGGAGCGAAAGTGAAACGGTGGCAGAAAAGCGAAATGAGGGCACCATCAACGGTAGGTGGTGTAACGGTGATTGATATTGTGTTCAGGACTTTCAAGGCTCCTCCTTAGTGCCGGGGAAGCCCCACTTTGCGAGCCCATTAGCCTTTTTTTCTCCCCTACTTTTCTGCGGTTGATGGAGAAAGTTCATATTTTCTGTTTCACTTTCGTACCTGCGTATTCTTTATGAATTGTTGCTTTTAGAGGTTCGGAAAGAAGTGCAAGTGATAAAAATATCATAATTGATCATAGTATTTATATGCAATTTCTGGTGTTCAGCGATCATCAAGAATGTGATTTGTATGATTTTTAATAGCAATCCATAATAGAAAATTCGAGTTAAAGAATTAAGTAAATTATATAATTGTATAAAGGGAATGTTCAGCTATATAATGCAGTAGCAGTAGGCCCCAACCAAATGGATGGATTGGGTGAAGGCGTGGGAAATATAGTTTGTAAAGATGCATGCAATGAATTCAGCGTTGTTGAGGTAGTGTGAATACTCACCGAAAATAGAGTATCCTGATGGATATATTAGACTGAAAACGAACTTTGGGCAAATGTTTAAGACATTATGCGTTGTGAAACTTGTTTTCGAACAGCTCAGAATTCGTTGTGTATACGTGCAGTCTATATTTATAATAAGAATGATTGGACTGCGTTGTAAAGTCGTTGTGTTATTTTGAAGCAGGAAATGTGAAAAATCTCGAACCTGGAGCTCTTGAATGAACACTGAGTGTGCTACCGTTACACCATGAAGGCATGCTGGAAGGAGGGAGAAAATACCTTATGTAGTCCCCATTTTAAAGGGCGACTGGGGATCTGGGAAGCCAGTCGCCAAGTGCTGGTGGTGACGAATTGTCCGCCACCTTTCATTCGGGCTCTAATGTAGAGTCATTACACTTTTGAAGCGGGAGATGTGAAAAAATTGCGCAGTGCCCTCGCCGGTATTCGAATACACGTTGAATATGCTTCCAGTTACACGACGAAGGCGTGTGGAAAAGAGGGAGAAAATACGTAATAATTTGTTACTTTTAGAAAATCTTTTGATATAATATGGGGTGATATCACCTTTAGAAGGATCGTAAAGATTATCAAGAAAGTGTTTATCAAATTACGGCGACCCCGGGCTCCCAAATCCAGAATAAACTGATAATAACATATCCAAAATTCAGGAATATTAGGTGCCACGGTAGTACCAGTTACTGAAAAGGTTCTAGAGATCTATTTGAGTGCCTTTGTGGAGGATTTCTTTTGCAAATATTCTCTCAAAGTGTTAGAAATACAGCAAAATTCACAAAAGAGGTTCTTTCGGACTCGTCAAATTCTGTCCTCAGCTGTTTATGAGTAGAATAATTGATTAAGAGAGATTCATTTTAATAGTTTCATTTTAAAAAAAGATATTCCACAGCAGACCACATTCCGACTGCAATTGTCTATTGCTTTTTAACAGTTCACTACACGCTTTAGTGGAATGTTTTTTCCCTCTCTGCTGATGCAAAAGAGTACCTTTTCAGATAGCGAAAGCTGTGGTCTTGTTTTATTGTATGCAGTTGGAGAAACTTGTAACCTTATTTTTCCCAGTGAACTTTAGACCGTTCCTGCCTGACAAGATGAAATGTTGTGCATTGTATGACATATTTGGCTCATCTTCTGATTCGGGGACAGCGTACAAAAAACTGTGTGTCCGCAAAGACATTCTGTGTAGTTTCTAAATACTACACAATGAATCTAAGCTGATGATGCCACCGCTAATGGTTTACAAAATGTGTTTCTTATTCCGTATCATGTTCTTTGAAAGACGTAAAAACTGACTTTCAACATTCAAATGTATGAATTGTTATGCGGAGTTTCAATATGATAAATATTATATGTAAAGAAAAGCGTGTGATAAGAGCGTGGAAAAATCGGTTGTATTCATATCTGAAATGGCAAATTGTGTGAAACAGTTGTTATATTTATGCAAGAGTTTCTTTCAGGCTCATTGCAAAAGTTTGGGTCTGGATGATTGCCTAAGCTTCCATTTGAAATATTTAGTGCTGACGTAGAGAATGACAGATATAATTTATAAGTAACTTAATCGACGCTAAGAATGCGCAAATTTTCCGGAGCCGTGGAAGAGATGATTGAAGTTGAGCTTGTATGCAGGTTACTTCGCACCTGTGATTGGAAAAGTGGCGTTGCTCCACCGTTACCCGCGGGCAGTTCAGGAGAGGGTGATTATTTTTCTTGTGTAAGTAATGAAGGAAGTAGGCGGAGATGGAGCAACTTTGAAGTTCATTTACTGTGATGTATACGTTACCAATCTATAAAGTTCAGTGGAGCTGTTATGATCACCTATTGATCATCATATCGAACGCTAAACAAAAGTTAGATCACTTGCAAGCGTTTAATGGTACTAGCTTTGGTTTGGTTGCTGTTAGCTCAAAAACAAAATTATACCGGATAGCATTTCTTGGCTAATGTGAAAATAACAGAGAAATACGACATACCTTTTGTCCCTAATACCGTATTTCCTTTTGTATTTTACCCCCTAGCTTTTTAGTACTAGATTCAGAAAATTTTTTAAATATTCGCGTGAATTCTCCTCCTATTGAAGATATTTCTTCCCCTCTGAGGATTAGTTTATTGGTAAATTGTATTCTCTTGGTTATATTTAGTTTTATTCTGTGTATTCAGTTTGTATTTGCACTTTTGTAATAGCATTTCATGCGTTTTATTTTCTCATGCATTTGTTATTTGAAACGTATTTTGTGTCGTTTCGTCGTTAACAGTGGCGTGGGGCAAGGGGAGACATCTGACCCCGGGCGCAGCATCCAAGGGGCGCCAAATGGATGCTAAGAAATTTTTTAATGAAATATTTTTCATTCTTGGCACGCAGAAAGGAGCGCAAATTCTTCAATTGTTCTCGGGCGCTGGGAAACCCTAGCTACCGGAACTTGGCAAGTGTTCTCATACTTACGAAATATGCGATTCCAAACATGTGATTTCAGTTTACTTCTGCACCTACGTTCCAGCTCATTGTAGCTATATGTATCTACTGCTGATGTATTCGATGTTTCGAAATCCGCGTTTTTTGTCCATCTCTCTTTTTCGTTCCTCCTTTGTCTGTCTTGAAAACTGTGGTCAAGACTCATTTACGTGTGGTGCTGCTGGAGTTTTGCAAGGTAATTGAGCCGGACTCGGTTTAACTACTATCAGATATGTTAATGTTTATTCTTGTTGGAATGTAGTTTTCTTTTAAGGAAATGAATAATATTGAGATAATTAGTACTTTAGTATGGAAAGTATGACTACTTTCCATTTGTTATGTTCTTAGTATAACCGCGTTCTTGGAAATAAATTACTCGTAGGATTTTACCGCTCGATTTTGGGACTATAAAATAAGTTAAAAAAGGGGGAGAGGGGGGGAATAGGTGAGGAAATACGGTATAAATACAGCCTTGTTAAATTTAAAAGTCATTGCAACATCGCGAAAGTGATGTATAGTTGCAAAGAGTCTGAGATCTTTATGTATTGAATCTTGAGGTACCGTTAGTCGAAATTTTGACGATGTATTCGTAACTACTGGCAATTAATTATGTACATGTTGTAATTTTTACTACTAATTAAGTGCGCATATGACGCTTTCATTCGCCCACTATGAATTTTTCTTTTACTCTTGTTAGTTTTCTTGCCCCTCTCCTTTTCTCCCCCCTTCCTTTGATACCATTCTTATTCAATACGTGCTCCCTGAGTGTGCATTGCTTGAAATGCGTTTTATTTTACTTACAGTGCATTTTATTTTTTCTGCACTGCATTTTATTACTACCCTGTACATCATCAGGAGTTTTTCGTGATACTCGGTTTCGTGTATGAGTGATAATCTCTTCTGTATTTTAATTTTAATATTTCCTTTCTCTTAGAATCCGTTTGGTAATTCCATTGCATATATTTAGAAATCCCTTCCGTTTTGTAAGATGAATGGCATTTTTGCATACACTATTTAAAATGCCTAATATTTTTATTTATTTATTTATTATTATTTTTTTTTCTTGGCCTGCCTAAAATGAAATCAACCTTGGGGCAAAGACGGGATCACGATTTTAGCTTTTTTCTTCCCCACCGCGAACTATTATAGGACACAGAAGACCGTGCATTTCCTGTAGCCAATTTTCAGCGCTTGAGTGAGTAAAATTGCTTTTTTATTTTACCTTCCACCAAAACTGCCGAATTAGGAAGTAGCACCACAAACTACGTTGAGGAAAATACCCCGAGGACATGCGTGTTAATACAGATCATCTTTCTTGTCATCCCACCCCCTTGAGATGATCAGATCTTCCAACAATTCCGGGAAGGAAAAAAAAAAAAAAAAAACAAATGGAGGCTATCATGTTTGGAGGCAGTAAATTTTGATAGATATTGTTTTGTCATCATTTAAGGAGCTATAATTTAAATGGAATGGGTTTTAATTTGTGGTATTCTTCATGGATGATCGCTGTGGTACTTTCAGCCTTTGTCACTATTAAGTTTGTTATCCCAAACGGGTCATGTAGTACTTGATTGCATTGCTGTCCTAAATGTTAACACTGTTTCAAGCTGCACTTCTCTGACGGCGATGTCCATTATCAACTGGTGAAAGTTGAGCCGAAAATTTAAATAGCGGACTTTGAGTCGAAAATTTTTCCCCCACTTAAGAAAATAGATGAAAACAACCGAACACCTAGCAATTTTGGTGTGAATTTACCTTTTCTTCAAGTTATCCAAACGCATAGTTGTTCCCGAATGTCCGGTTTCCCGATGCCCGACCCTAAGTGCTTTTGAAAAAAATTTAATTTCGTTCTTTTTTCATTCAGTTAGCCGTCGGAATATTTCCACTATCGCCACAATGTCACTGCTAACTTAACTACGGACGGATGTTTAAATAACTCTGGTTGCCGTCGTTGGTTAGTGGCCTTAAACGCTAGTATGTAATGGCAGTACGACTCTTTACTTAATTCTTTTCCAGTTTCTATTAAAACCACTCTTGGATAAATAACTAACTTTATGTATGCCTTCATTCGGTTGCAGAATTACTGTATTCATAATCTTGTGTGCCAAATCCTTAATTCGTACCAGCACTGTCTTCAAGAGTCTCCAGTTTGTTGTTCCCACCCAAGTCCATCAGCAATTCTACTGTCCCTAGCTACCTCCTACCAACATGCCATTTTGTAATTCTGCTACTATGGGATTGTGGGTTCTCTTACCCTTGCGGGCAATATAAAATTTTACAAATTTTCAGGCTTAAAAACAAAGAAATGGCTTTTCAATCACAGTTAGTAAATCTTTACGTTAATTGCGAAAGAATGCTAATTGTTGCTTATTTTGGTCTTACGGATAACGCGACTTAACGACGTTCCATATTTACGAGCGGGTTCTAGCGTTTTCTGTCAGAATGATTAATAATTAAAACATAATAATTATGATATTTCATATCTCTCGCATATAGACTCACATAGTGTAAAGTAGCGGTTCTTGGAACAACATCTTTTATGCTAACATCTAAACTTGTTATTTATATATTGTTTATGCGTAGCTTCTGTTTTGTCCTGCCATTTCTGTCACAATTTTATTGTGTGTATTACATTTATAACTTTATCTCCACACAATCTAAGCTCTGATTCTTCAGCAGTCTCTCCAGTAGCAAAGCTTTCACCATTTTCCTATTAATGTTTGTTCGATTTGGTTCCTTGCTTATGGCAGAGCGATTTGAGGGCTGTCAACCTGTAGAGATAGGTACCTTCGTGGAGAACTTGCTAAAGGAAACTAGCTCGTATCCTCCATATGCAGAGGGAAAACGGCCGGAATTGAACTACCATTTTGCAGCGACTTTATCACTCCCCCACTGGTAGCCATTAATTAATGTCACTTTTTTTAAAGTTCTTAATATTAGTAAGACATTCTGGAAATTTAGCTTAGAATCAAATCTATTTTTTTAAATTCCTTTCTCTTCTGAATAATTTTTTAATAGTTATTTTATTTATTTATTTATTGTTGTGTTTATTATAATCAGAAAGATCACAATTTCATTTTCTTTAACTTCTTATTACAGTATTTCTGTTACTACATATAACCTGTATTATTCACTATTACTAGTACTACTACTGTTGCTGCTACCGTTACGGTTGATCATTTGAGTTATAGGGGAGACGTTCTCTGGAGCGTGTCTTTTTTGCAGTTCGAAAGCCGGCTATTCTTCCACATTTGTGTTAGATAATAGAAGCAAAATAACCCCTCCCCAAAAGAAAAATTCCTAATCGTATTCCTTTTCATTGAATTAATTGGTTGGTTCACTGATTAACGCAAAGCAGTAAAGAACTATCTATCTAAGTGATGGATGACATCGTAGAGGACTGTCTAAGAGAACTGGGTCCTTTTGTATAACATGTAGAAGAAAGCTAGAAAAAAATCCCATGCTCCAGCTTGGGAATCCTGGTCGAACTACTACTATTTGTAGCAGTTGTTTTTACCCCCTCGGGTATTTTTATACCCGTGTTATGTCATCAAGAATAGACAGAACGTAGGATGGCCTTTGTTAAGGCACATATTTTTAATAGAAATCTAACTCATTCTGAATTCCTGCTTCTTTCAACTATCGCGATTTCCGCTTAGAGTTGTCTTCACCAGTGGCCGAGTGCTTAAACACTGGCTGCATGGTTGATTTTCATGGTTTTACCCATGTGGTACGTGAATACTGGCCATTTTCGGCTAGAAGACCTCCACCGAGGCATTTCGTCTCCTAGACAGATAGCCATATTGTGCTTTGCTTATATTCAAATAACCAACTAGTCAACCAGCAGCTTATAGTTTTTATTCCAGTACTTGGTATTATGGTTTAATGGAATTTGTTTAAATAATTTTTCTAGACATCAGCTAAGTCTAACCACTGGCTGAGTGGTTAAAACCGCTGAATAATGGCAGTTTGACGTGCTTTTGACTCTAAGCGAACGAGAGCTGACTGCAGACGTGAATACGGGGCAGTTCCGGTTAAAAAATTCTTCGCGAATCGTTCCTTTAACAGACAGATATACCTTATGCGCTTTGCCATATTCAAACAACCCAAACTCTTGACATCAACCTTGACGAATCGTTCTGCCAGAATTATACAGACACCCCCCCTACGAGCAATTTAAGTCTTCTGCTACATTTATGTCTGATGAAAATGCAGCAGACTCTTTTTATGAATTCCCAATTTAAAAATTACAGTGTTCCTTCCAAGTAATTTTCTAGTCTTTTTAATGGAATTTTTGTTTGTGCTTTCGATTTGACGAATGTCTGCCATCATTTTCAATTCGCAAAATCGGGAGTTTAATGTATACTATCAAGTGCCCCAATATAAATTGAATCCAAAGCAAGTAAGGTATCCCATGTGCAGTTCGGTTTATCTTGAGCCACCCGATATAAAAATTAATTTGATATTAGCAAAGCAATCGGAAATAACGAATAATAATTCTTACAAAAAGTGTATTTATATGTTTATAGTAAAACTTTTATTTATCTTTATTTGTCACTAAGGAAAGTATTTGAAAAATTTACCGTGCATTTCAAAATATTCCTTCTCCGATTCTTATGTGAATTCGAAGGAGGAAAAGAAAAACTAATTTTCATTTTGTGTTCTAGAAGATTAAGAAATTGCTTCGTTAACCATTTTAAGTATGCTTTTTGAGAAACATGACAAAATATTTTATTGTGTTTTGAAATTTGTCGGGGTAATTAAAAATTGTAAAACATTTCGCGGATACCTCTTTGCATATGCATTTTGCATATTATAAAGGTAAATAGTTATTGTTTAGAGTTTAGCTGTCGTCATATAATATTTCTTATGGAATTGATTATATAAGTGGAAAAATCTTTTTGTGGTGATTTTAAAAGTCGTAGATGACATGAATTTTAAATGGGTCCCTTAATTTCATTGAAATATCTAAAGACTAAAGTAATAGAATGAAAAATTAAAATTGCTCTGTTAAGTTCTTTAAATTCCGGGGGGGAGACGGAGTTTTTCAGTTTCTATTAGCCAAAACAATCTTAAATTGTCTCACTCCCCCCCCCTCGGGAAAAAAGGAGTAAAACTAGAAAACGGTACTAAAACATTCATCATCCTCGCACCCGGGTAAGTGTTGCCGTTCCACAGAACATAAAATCATACATCGTCAAAGCATGGGGCAAATTGCCAGTTCTGAAATATATTTTCATTCTGTGTTTCCCAAATATATTCATCTTTTATTAATTAATGTTAATTACTTGAACGATTTGATAGCAACGTAAGTCATAATAATTTATGTTTATTTTATTTTTAGTAATGTTTCTAATTTATTTGTATTTTTATTTAATTGTAATTTTTATTTAATTTTATTTAACAAGCTTAATTCACGTTATAGTTTGTGGTTGATTTTATGAACGTGTCCACTATTGTAATTAATAAAAAAAATTTTTGGTGCCATATTTTGCTTATCCTTGTATAGAATAATCTTTTGCGCGCAATCTACCAGTAAGTTTTATCATTTCATCTACGAATCATTATGCAAATTTGAAAAAACTACGGAATGGAGTTATTAAAAATATTCAATTGTACTCCTGTGTGAATCCCCTCCCCTCGTTTTTATCGATAATTTGTAAGTTATAGAAAAATGTGAATGAAAAATTTAAACATCTTTTAAGTGTAACATCAAGCTATCTTCTGTAGAAGATATCACAAAGATTTGCATGGTACAATATAAAGTCTTGCTTTTTGTTTTCCTTAGTGAATTAGATGTTGTATGCAAAAACAGACACTTACTTATGCAGTTTATTATTTATTATAGAAGTTGTATATTAGTTTTTAATTGGATTAAGCTTGGGTGCTTTTACCTGAAAAATTCAAATAATTAATCGTTCTCTGTGAAATAAAATTTATTATGTCTATGCCTGTTTATATTTAACTATACAGAAATGACATTTACGTTCGTATAAAGACATTTATTAATAAATAATAATTAATTTATTAATAGATAATATTTACATACGTTTACATGCAAAAAAATCTCGTGGGTATTTTCTGTGCGCTTGGGCAACATTCATGACAAAGCTTTTACAGGAAAAATTGTGTTGTTTGATAATGTGGGAACCTTAATTAAGTGGCGTTTTTCTCGTATACTTAGTAAAAATATTAATGCTACAAAACATAATTGCAATTTCTTTAAATGAATTTCTGTTCGAGTACATATAAGCAACGTGGATTTGAGTACATATAAACGAATTGCAGGATTTTTTATTTTTGTATAACCGTAAAAAACACGGAAGGAATTTTTAATATGATTGTAATTAAATATTTTGTTTACTTTTCTAAACGTGGATTTTTTTTTTTTTTGAATGCATACAATTAAGAGTAAGGAAACGTTTTAATTCTCTTTGTTTATCCAAAAGAAAACATTCTTAATTTTACTGCCTTTAAAATGAAGAGCTATGGTATCTTCCAACTCTTTTACTTAACAATACATTTATCAATTGGAACAGTTTAGGGCGAAGTAAGAAGAAACTCCTTAAATTCTGGAATCTGTCCATGCTAGTGTTTGACAAACGTCTAATAAGAAAGGCATAAGCGAGATGATAATAATAATCGTATAATTCATGCCAACATCTTTTTATCTTCACGAACATTTTGTTTTATTTTCTTTTTTCACCCTAATGGACAACTCTAGTTGCCGAGATGGCGACTTGAAGTCGCCATCTTAAGTTTCTTGCGTGCCAAGTCGGTCAATTGCGTGCGCACTGCATGCCGGGAAGGTTATTGGACTCTAAAAGTTGAGTATTTTTTTTATAAGCCCTACGCCAAATGAGAATTTGGGATATTTGAAATGTAGCTTATTTTTTAAATACATGCCGTGAAGGTTTTTTTGAGTATAGCTCTTTATTACAAAGATGGAAAAAAAGTCTTATTTTATGACCTATTTTTTTTTCAGGGGGGGTTAGGACTAATTTCATCTGCATTTTGTAGTCATTTCGCTTCAATTTAAGATTTATGTATTAGATGAATCTTTATCCCTTAGAAATTGTGTGGTAGGAAACGCAAATTAAGAAGGGATGTATTAATAGTGCACGAAATCGAATGAGGAAGAAACATTAGCTGGCTAGATGAAACATCTAAAATCTTTTTTTAGAAGGGGTGAGAGAATCCTTGATTTCTAGCTTGAAAAAAAAAAATTTTTTTTGTCAGAAACCAAAAGTTGTAACGCTCGTGATTTTACCTTATGTTTTGAAACCGAACTTTCAAATTTTATATTAAATGCAAATAACTATTTAATGGCTATTTATCACTTATTGTAGTATGCTGCTATGTGTGTCTATGTGTGTGTGTGGATATGTGTGTCTGTGTTATTTACGTATCCAATAATATAAAAACTTTTTTTAATCTTATCTGATGAAGATAAGACCATTAAATACAGTGTTCTGGGCTCGATTCCGATTTCTGAATGGATTGATTTCATGGGGCTGTCTATTAACGTCTTCACAAGCAAACTGTCTTTTGAAAGTTCTCAGAAAAAGTTTTGCCAAATAATTTTAGAGAACTTTGTCGAGTTTGGTGATGGAATTGCAAAGTCTTGAACGCGGAAAGGTTGTATTGATTAAGGTAAGGAATACATCTGCCATTGATCATCAACTTTAGTAGCATCGATGACAATATTTCTATATCCAGCTTCATCCCATTTGTGGTCAAGAAATCCGCGGGAACAAAATCTGAGGTTTTGCAATCTTAAGAAGTCAATGGAAGGGGGAATTCTTTCATTAACATCTTTGAAACACTTTGGGATAGCCCTGAATTGAAACACAGAATAGACATCAGATCATAAATGTCTACCCCTCCCATACCCGGGTTTCGAACATGCCTTCTTGGTGTAGGACCAGCCTTTGTGGACTATCATACGAAGTTTGGAAGCTGTGCCATTGTAAATAAACTAATCTCACTTACTACAGTACTCACATTTTTAAACATATTAGTGTTACAAAGAAAGAGACAGAGTCGAAAAGCTGTGACGTCTTTAACAGAATTAATAGAAATTCAAGGTATGTTTGAATTTTAAGAATTCATTATATATTTTCTTCTCTAAATGTTGCTGTTAAGGAAATTCATACCTTTATATGCCCCAATGAAATTTGAGATGAAATTCAGACAGACAGATCTTGTGTGTGTTTCCTAAATAAAGTTAATATGGTTATCTTTTTAAATCTTTTGCGGATGCATTTATATCTTATCTTTTTAAGCATTCCATCGGGACAAAAATTATTAAACTTGTTTCGTATGAAATATTGTAGATATTGCGAAATTCAGGGTATTGAAGTTCATATTTTTGCGTGTAGTTTGCATATACTGATTTTATTTTGTGTTTTTCCTGCAGGCTAATAAATTTACTCTTAAGAAATCCTTCTAGTCGAGGAAATATTCTGGATCCATACAGAATCCTTCTAGTGGTTCGTGTTTGCTAAAGCTAAAACTAGAACAAAGAGGGTTATTTTGCCTTAAAAAATTGCTGAACTAAGACCTGTTGTAATTCCGAGGTAATTTAATATATTCTTCTCCCAATCGAATGAAGGTGTTTGCTCAGCAAACATTGATTAAAACTTTGTGATAGTTATTGAGTTTATAAGGTGAAGAATAGTGTTAATTCTCGCTCCTTGTTTACGGAGGAGACATGTTAGGTGGATGATAATTTTAACAGTATACGAATACTCTGTTCAGATATTGTTTTCTCTGTATTCTTAAATCGGATGCAGCGGGAAACGATGTAATAAGTGGCTTCTAGGTGTAGGCTGTAAAGTTTTCCAAACGATTCACATGCTAGTAGAATTTTAAGTTAAATGCTGTATGTTTTCTGTTGATATAATAATAGATGAATTTCATGTTTTTGATCTTTGAGGTTAAAAACGTTTTTTCAGTTTGTTGCCGTGCACTCACTAAAATGAATATAAATGAAATGTAAACGGATTAGCATGGGTCTCTTATGTTCGTAGGGCCTCCAGGCAATTACTCAGCGGGCCCATGCGTTAAGACAGCTCTAATTATCTGTGAATATACAGGGACTGAAGCACAGCTGTCTTTCAGAAGACCCCAGCTCTCATTTTCTTTATTTTTATAATTGGAGAATGAGATTATGAAGTTAATTTGGTAGACCTCCAAAATCTGGTTTCTAGACCTAAACCGTACGGTCTTAGACGGTAGTCAGGCCATATCTATAACAATGTTTCTTTGTTATTGCTTTTTTTGTAAAAGTTAATTAAAATATTTTTAATAAAAGCATTTTATATGTATGTATATATATATTGAATGCATCATAATGTATTCCATCCGTTTTGGTAAACCCTATATATTAGGCTTGTATATTATTTTTCATCCACACAAAGTTATCTTACTGTAGCTTAGCTTTTAACATCTGGCTACAGTGGACTCAAACCTAGGATTTCTCTTCGCGAACAGACCTGTCACAACTGCATTATGAGAGTCAATGTCTCAGAGTTTCTAACTGAAGCGTGTGTCCATCTAGCCTTTTCTGCTTATTAGGATTTGACTGTAACATAATAGAATGCGTCCTTCAGTAAGTGTAAATGTAGCACATTATCACTACTAGAGTTATTTATGTAAAGGTTTGCAATCTTATCAGTTAGTAGTTTCCCACTTTAAAGACATTGGCGAGTTTCACTCCGATAATTTTTGCATCATCAGTACCTTCTCTGTGTGTGGGGGGATTGTTATTTACGAGAAAGTGTTATACTCCAATTAACAATATTTACTGAATACTTGTGCGTTAATCGTATACTTCCAAAAGTGACTATGGGAATAAGACCACTGATTGCATTGCGAATTCTATCTTCAGCGAAAGATGGGGCTGCATGTTTTTCACTGTGTAAATGAGTTTTACCATATAAAATCCTCCAAGATGGCATCTCTTTCCTAGGACCGCCGCTAGATCCTGTGCAGATCGTGCAGTTGCACCAGGCGGTAGAATTTTTAGAATTTGAGGTATTAATAGGCAACAGAATTTTGCAACGACAACAAAGAGCCTAGCGCCAACCGTGCTTTTTCCATTGATAGCACTAGTGTGCTTTGCCATAACCTTTTAACTATCTTAAGTATTTATTTTTTAGTTTTGAAAAGTGTTGTTTGTTGGGGAACTTTCTGATACTTTGGGATAAAAAATAGACCCCCGGGTAATGTGATCGGTTAGGAAAACTTGTTCCCTCAATTATAGTGTTCATGTTCTTTTATTCGCAGATTCCCCTTTGCTAAAATTTCTTGGGTGTTTCATCTTCGTGCATTTGTCTACGCTATCAAGTTCCTTGCCTTCAGTTCCTCAAGTCCTTGGCTTGTATCAATTTTAAATTCTTCTATTAGCTATCTACAATAGTTGAACAGCTGCATTGCCTGTGAGATATCTGCAACAGCTTCGGAGTTGAAAATCGCGCATGCGTTGATCTTTGTAATTTCTTTTATTCTTTCTCGTTTTTAAAATTATCCAATATATATTAAGGTTTATGTTTGCTTTTACTTTGTCATTTGCGTATGTGCCATCATTCTAATTTCTTTAATTATTTTTGCTAATCTTATTTATTATTATGGGCATATAATAAATATATCGGCGTTTCATGAACATTCTGTCCAACCGTTTCAAGTAGTCTTTTAGTTTTATTATTTAGTTCATAATATTTGTAACCATTTAGTTTGGAACGCTGATTTTATTATGCCTGTTCTTTAAGTTAATCAGTTTTTAAAACATCAGTTAAGGCAGGGAGAGTTACTTGGTTATGATGGGAGTTAGTTAATTATACCTGTTAGTGAAAGGATATGCTAAATTAGCCCAGCAGTAGTTAAATATTAGTAAATGAGTGTCATACTAGTATTTTGAATTTATTTTTTAATCTTTATTAAAATTTTGTGAGTGTAAGCAGATAGTCAAATGTAATAGGTTTCTTAAAAACTCCTTAAACGTTTTAGTTTAAGTAATAGGAGATTTCTGTTCATTTGTTCATGCATACTAACTTTTCGATACGATATAGATGGACTGCCTTGGTTAATAAGTAGTGGATTATAAAAATATATTACTTCGTGTCTATGTTCATTAATATCTGAGTCTGTAATTCGCTATGTATATTTTCTGTAATTTTTGTTTTAACCTCGACTACTTAGTTACATAAATTAAACACTTGTTAATGTATACGTACCCATTTGTTTATTGTCTCCAGTTATTAAATTGTTTCTATTTCGCTTATTTCGTGATATACCTTACTTGTTTACTTAATTCTAATATCACGAATGGATATACGTAAATAAGATAATATTCATTGAAAATGTTCATACCGTGTAAATTTCAATCTAATTATTCAAATACACTTTGTTTATTTCTGAAGTTTTCTTTATAATTATAATTGCCTTTCATTTGAATTTATCAGAAAGTAGGAATCATAAGATGATTGCTGATGTTTGCCTTTGTGAACGTTACATTATTTCATTACAGTGAAATTTCGTATATTCGTAATTTATTCAGAGATATTAATCTGATTTGATATCAAGTAAAGCAAAATATGTATGTCTTGCGTTTTAATTTTCGTATAGTATTTTGCTAAACTTGATAGTAGTTTTAATTTTCTAATTTAGTTTTTTTTTTTTTTTAGTATTTTGTGAGCTAGAAATGGCAATATTACAAAAGCATGTTTGAAGCTCCTGTAATTTAGGTTAAAATAGCATTCCGAATAACGATTATCGGGAAAGGTAAACAACATGAATCAGCGTGTATTTGCAAACATTTTACATTTACACATTTACAAACATTACGCTGATTCTATTGTTGAACTTCTCCGATAATTACAAAAGCAGTCAGTAGCATGGCCCTGAAGTCATTTCTGTTCATCCGAGAACCCCCTCATACTATATATTTTTGAAGAAATGTTAAGTTAATAAATATTGCCTAGATTGTGTTATCGTCATGTGAGCATCGACGCGGAAAACAATCGTCTGATGATTCATCTCCACCCTATTCCTTTGTTCTCTGAAGCAGTTAACTATTTATAGTATCATCGTGGTACGTATATGTTAATAATTGTTCCTATACGGACTACTTAGGGATTTAAGTCACGTTACATTTTCGTCGACATTCTCGCCGTACTGTCTGCGCTTAAGGTCTCAATATAATTTGCTGCCTTGAGCGGTATTTCTGTGGTTGTGCGATCAAGTTAAATCCACGATTTGATGCGATAGGTGATTGTTGTATGTAGTCCATCTTTAGTAGACATGTGGTTCATTATTAGACTAGCTATTAGAATACTTAAAATATGCGTTACTTTTGTTCTTCCAACGTAATCAGCACGCGATATCCCAGCTGTCGCCGCCATTTCATTTTTTACAATCCTATAATGAGATTTATATTAGAATCTCATGCCGAGGCTTGTATTTTCATTTTATTTATTTATTTATTTATTTTAAGCTGAAACTGGAAAATTCTTGTGAGTTGTAAGCATCTTTCTGAGTTCTCTGAGAACGTAAGAAAGAAAATGAACTTGACTGAATAACAGCCAGAATAGATCAGTTTTCTGTATTTAAAAGATAACATGGAAAGGGAAATTGTGTTAGCTGAGCTCATAGAGGACGGTGCCATTAGGGATCGGTGGATGAAACCATTAAATACTTTCATCCGGATTTCGAAGAACAGGCTAGTGAACTGACAGTTTCCACACATGCACTTAAGATGTTCTTTATATATGCCTATGTATCTGTTTCTCTATATGTACGTTTAATATGAAGATTAACTTTCTAGACCTATCTGCATCCATCTATGCATAGTTTTCCGAATTTGACTGCGTAACTCTTACCATACAGAACATTTCGGTGATAATGTTCTTATGTTATCTACAACCACTAACTGTGTTTCTTCCTTATAGTTGACATGGTCATTATGCAGTAGAGAAGTTGTACGCAAAATTTTGCTTTCTGTTTCTCAGTTTAGTTTCCATTTGTAGTCTTAGAGATATTTTCTCTTAAAGTTCTTATATTTTTTTGGAATTATTTCGGTCCTATCAGTCACTTGTTAGCAGTTCATTTATAAACATATTGTTCAACCCTTCGCCACCTTTAGAGTTTTCATTCCTTCAAGTTAGTAATTAGTTAAACCCTCAAGCTTGCTCCTTCTTTACCGGGTGCCTGTGTGGTTTGAATTGGAAACACGTGCGGCCAGCATTCGCGAGGTCAAGGACTGGAGTCCCTGCGAAGGCATGTCTTGATTTTTCTTGTTTCCTGTCCGATAAATATCTAATAACTCTAGAGGTGGCATCCAAGCTAAAAGGTAGTGGACAATAATTGACACCAACCAGGATTTCGGGATTGGTGCCTCCTCTTCCCCAGTTACCTTTTAAGTAGGCTTGAATGTGAGGTATTTTTCCTTTCCTTGCCGTGTGACTTCTTGATGTAATTGAAAGCACGTGCGGCTATCAGTCGAGAGGTCCGAAATTCGAAATCCGCGAGGGCATTGCACATTTTTCATGTTTCCCCTTCGAGAAACTTAATGACTGTACAAGCTTTAACCTCCTTCTCCTCTTCTTCTTCTTTTTTTTTTTTTTTTTCCCGTTTGTTTGGTAGTTCATGATAAAGCACACAAGAGTTATCTGCCTAAAGGGAAGGAATACCTTTACGAAAGAATTTTTAGGGAAGATTGAGCCATACTCATGTGGAAACCTAATAACAATGCCATACTCATGTGGACTCATAGGAAACTGAAAAAACTTTCATGCGGCTATCCCCTTCGCTCGGATACGAAGCAAGGTTAAACTGCCAGTATTCAGCGGTTTTATTCTTTCGGCTGCCTAGTGAGCTGTGAATAGTAACGAGGCTCAATTGACCGCAAACTGATGAAAAATTATTAACGTGAAAATTAAGCATGTAGGGCAATTGCTAATTCTAATGTCGAATTTAGTCATTTGTTTACTATTAAACTCCACAAATTGTTCTCTTTTAACAACAGGCCCACCAGCGGCCGAGCGGTAAAGACGCTGAACACTGGTAGTTCGGTCCGAGGTTCGAATCCCGCGAACGGGGTGCCTGCGTGGGCGTTTTCGTGGTTTTCCCCATGTGTAACGTGTATACGAGCCAGTTTCGCTTAGAAAGTCCTCCACGAAGTCATCCCTCCCTTTAGGCAGATAGCCCTCGTGTGCTTTGCCATAATTGAATAACCTAACCTTTTAACAACAGTCAAGTCAGATTACAGTAATAGTTCGAATTCAAGCCGCAGTAGAATTTAAAATAAAAATTATTTTGTAATAGGTAGTGAAAAATGTCCGTCGTAAAGCATTTCGATTTTTAAGTCCTGAAATTATTTAAAATTCGATCCATGGAAAGTGGAAGATTGGCAGAAATATGTTGTTAAAATATTCGCTTTGAATTAAAGCCGTATCCTAATTTTGCGTCTTGAAAATCTGAACGAAAAGTGCTGCTTAAATTTGCAGTAGTACACGATTTATCCCATCCCATTTCTCGGGTTTTTTTTTTTTTTGTCCAAATGGGAGATTTTCCGCCATTTAGTTTCTTTCTTAGTATCTTGTACCTCTTCTTATTATTCATTTTCGGACAACCTGTTTCGTATTTTATATGAATGTTATTATTCATTTTCGAACGAATATTTTCGTGTTCGAAAATTAATATTATTCACTTTCGAACAATATACTTTCCCATTTTATATGAATTGCTTCTTCTGACTGCATCGGTTTCAGCATTGCTATCAGGTTGTTTAACCACCTGTCACGTCAGCGTTCCCTGTTTTCAACTCCTGCGTCTGTCTGCGGTTCTCCTATCATAGCAGCCACACGTGCCAGTCATTATTTACATTCGAAACTAAATTTTCATTGCAAATTCTTCTGTCTATTTCGTTCTTTGTTTCTTCCTGTCTGTAATAATAATAATAAAACAAAAGAATTCAAATAATTCACGTCTTTAAAGCTTCATGTCGCATTTCGATTTGCTAAGGGCACTCTAAAATATAAAATCCATCAGTTATTCAGAATAGCGAACCTTTTCAAAGCCGACAACCCACGAGTCCAGATGATTTTGGTTTTTTGTAAAAGTGGTAGTTTTAGAGAGGTGATGTTTAGTACGGATATTTATTTATGTTCATGAAGCACTGATCATTTACAGCTTTAATTTTTTAAAGTAAAAATACGAAGATTAGAAAATATTTAAAAATATTTTTAAATTTATATTTTTCATTTATGTATTCTCTATATTCTTTATCGATTTAAAAAATAGTATGATGTTTGGTCTGTTACTTGCAATAATTCTGGCCATATAACTTTTGCGGCAATCATATTCGAGTTACAGAAAATTCTTAAAATAATTTTAGAAAGAGAGATGTGAGAGGTAAAGGAAAATAACATTTACTTTAGAAACACATGTTTAAGTGTGGGCAATTTTACGTGCAGAAAAAATGATAAATCTATAGGTGTCACAGACCTATTGATATCATTTTATTTGATGGGTTTTATGAATTAATTGAAGTATCATGATGCCCCAAGCTGTAGTTGTCGTTATTCAACAAATGTTAATGATGTAAACGAAAACCTAACGGAAGCACATCTAATTATAGTTTTGAGACTTTCAGGTTCTCAAAAATTGTACAAGAGAAAAACGTATAAATAAATACATAATGCACACTAGGGGGGAGGGTGAACGGGGAAGGAAACTTATTACTTAGGCTGCATTTCTAGTGAGTGAAAATCTAGTATAAGTAACAAAGTTTATTTTTTAGAAAAATCAAATTAAATTAATATTTTTTTATATTCGTTAATTTTTATTTTACAAAAATATATTAAACATTATGTGTAAACATTTATAAAGAAAATTTTATGCAAACATAACGTAAAATAATCGTTATAAAAAAATAACTCACTGTCCCAAGAATACCAAGATGCTGCAAAAAATATGACTAATGTGTAGGGGCTTATTAACCCGATTTTTTTTCATTGTCGTTTTCTAACAGTAAACAGTTAAATGAAATTGGGAATTAAATTACTTTTTAATAGCTGTATGTGGCTTGGTGTATAATTAAATTAATTTAGTTTTCGCGTTAGAAATACCTGGAGATAATTTTTTTCCCCTTTTCTTAGTTGTTATTGTACGTTAGTCACTTTGTCGGGGTATCTGTCCATATAATCTGCCAAATGTGTAAAGTCCATGAGGTCTGCCAGATGCCATTCTTTTAAGCATGAAATCTTTGATTTGCCGTTTATGCAGGCTGACAGATTTCCAGTTTTCAAAAATATCGCTATTTCAGCCGCCCCAACGTGATAGCAGTTAGTGACTCTGTCTACCATACCGAAGGGCCCGGGTTCGAATCCCGGAGAAGGCATGGATATTTGAAAATGTATAGCCTCTTTGCGGCATGGGGACATTTATGGTGAGACGGAAGACCTCTCACGTGGTTTGTGGTAGGAAAACAGGAGTGGGAGACGTTCGGAACCGGTGGACAAGGCTTTTGCAAACGACCGACGTAATCTTGTACTCCTTGGCACGATGAATTTCGTGGACGACTTCTGATGTCGGACAAGCGAAATCAATCACAAGAAGAGTTCTATTTGACGTTGCCCAGGCTCTTTAACCTTCGGTTTAAATCATGTATTGCACAATTAACAGACTGATTTAAAACCGTGGTACGTACTATGAACTGTTTTATCTCTGTAATATATTTTGTTTTTATTGTCACGTCTGATGATCAATCAATTGCCAGATTAGATTCATCAGCCGTAACACTTCTTAATACAGCCACGACATTCAGTTTTAAAAGTAAGCGTGTTTGTTGCTGTGGTTTGGTTGTACGAAAGCTTATGTAGTATGACATGAAGGATGTTAAAAAAACTTAAGTATGAATCATCAGCAAAGTTATTTTATTTATAAGTTTCTTTTATGTAAAGCAAAATTATGTTTGTACGTAACGTAACAGTTTTTAAAAAGTGGTTTGAATAATTTATAGCCATAATAAAGTATCACTTGTAAAACGGTGTCCTGCTAGCAAAATTGTGTTTCGTGACGTTAGACCTGAACGTTAGCATTCTGTATGATACCTAGGCGTTTTTAGGCAAAGTATGAAATCAAAGAATTATTATAGACTTTCCCTATCCTTTTCCAAATGGTATTTCGGCAAAGTATAAAAAAGGTGTCGATAAAACTGCTGTTTGAGATGTGCATTTCTCAAAAATAGGAATGTTATTTTGAAAAAATAATGAAAAAGCTACATTAAAAAAACTTTTATTCAAAACAGGTGAAGAGTGGAGTGAACGTTTTACAAAGCAAAATTTATGTCTTTCTTATTAATGAAATCAAGGTATGAAAGTTATGGAAATACGAAATAAATGTATTAAATATATGAATTATGTAGGAATGTATTAAGTGTGTATGGATTTTCGAAACAAATAGGAAATGTATTTCATACTTTGCCGTTTTGTCATTTAGCATTCTGGTTAGAATGCCTAGGGAATATGTGAGAAGTTAATCATTTCGTGCATTACCAGCCTTCGGGGGCATTCTATAAAATGCCTAGGTATTTTACAGAATGCCGGCTTTCATACGTTGCCTGTAAGATACACAATCGAGCTTCGAAAAACCGAATGGGAAGGGCTTGGCGGAATGTAGTAATCCGAAATTCAGTTTACCAGGTGAAGTTTTCGGTATTTATGTTGATTTATCAAAATATTTTTGGCTGATGTTCGTTTGAGTATTTGCTGCAGACTAGTTAACTTTTTACTTTGGAGATTTTAGAGCACAAAATGTGTGTATGTAATAATACATCCTTTAAGATAATTTTTTTTTTCAGAAATTCTTATAAGAACGGCATCAAATATAAATTTTAAATCCCCCACTCCGAAATATTTTTCGCAGAGTTAAATCCAGTATCGTATAAAATCAAAATAAATCCCCTAGGGAACTGAATAATTTTTCTTTAATCATGCATGCTAAATCGAAATCAATATAAAAAGTGGGGTGAGTGTGCAACTTTATGGCTATTTTTGATGTGATCTACGCTTTATCTCTTTTGAAATACTGGGATTCGTCGCTGGAACTGCACATTTAACACTTTTAACAACAAAATCCGAGAGCGAAGGTTAGTCTAATATTTCGGCATGCATAACTGCAGATATCGCAACCTCGACTGTTACATGACCTTGCGGGCCTACAACCAGATAAGAGCTTAAATAGTCCAGGTTTAGGTTTGGATACAAGTCGGCCATACACCCTCTGCATCCTAAATAACCGCCCCTCTCTCTCTCTCCCCCAATATAATAGAACCAATTCCTCGCGGTCACCTGATTCTGCCTGCGCAAAATGTGGTTGGTGGTTATGGTAGGTAGCGTAATTGCGACTGTCCTCATATTGGCGGGGAAAGGTACACGCACGTGTTCACTGCGTGCTGCCCTTTTAACCGCCTGAGAATAGTTAAAATATTTCACGGCCTTTAATAACACGGAAAAGTCCAACATTTATTCTGGCTTCAGTTTAACTTCATTCTTTTAGTGAAGAATAAAAATAACTAAAACAGTGAAACCTTTCCATGACGGCCGCATTTGAAGAAGACCACACTGTCTCATCGGTTTTAAATAAAGATTCCTATTAAATGTGACCGCTTTTACAGAAGACAAAAGTGGCTAAATCATTGTGGTGTTTGAGGTGTTACTGTGTCACATATGTAAAAAATTTTACATTGCGTAAATACCTCTGTAAGTAAGTTTCATAAATGTGTGAAAGAAGTTCTCACATAGTTTCTGTCAGATGATTTAACTTATACATATTTTGTTTTAAATCATCGTCTTCTCGCAAGGTAAAACGGCGTCGGTGACCGTACTGGGTACCTCGGTAGAGAGGGGGCGATTGGTTAGTTTCGCCCAACTTTTGAATCATATCTGTTATATTCCAGTTGTTTCTTCCCGTATGCTTGGAAAGGCGGCATGTACACTGCGCTCCCTCCAAAAAAAGCCAGTTCTATATCTCCCGATCTACTAGGCTGATTGACGAAATTAAAATTGCGTTTTTCATGTCTCGAAAGCGCTACTTAGGATATGTATTAGATATATATATAGTATTGTTCAAATATGGGTATTTTGACACAAAATCGGACTTTTTTTGAAATGGCATGCCAATTTTTTTTTCATATTTCGATTCTACGACTCAAATGATGCCAAACTGCCAAGTTTTGTAAAAATCGCACGAGTAGTTTTCAAAAAATCAGCTCTCAGAATTTTAGCTCCTCAAATTTAATTCCATTTGGCATGTATTAATTAACATCTCTTTTTTTGTTACATTTACTTGATTCCTTCTTGCACAGTTCAAAATTTAGGTTCATTCCAAATAAAATTCGCCATTTTTTATGATTTATTTTTAAAATTTTGTATTTTTAAATAATTTTTATGAATTTTTCGAAAAAAATTTTGAATTGTAACCTATAAAATTTTTATAATCATCTTAAAGTAGATGTATTTTTTAAGCTATTTGAAAGTAGAATGATGGTGACTTTTTTTTCCTCTCATCCACAATGTGACGATGTGACATTTTTTCCTCCTCTGCACAATAGAAGGGAAAGAAAATAGGTTGCCACATATTAAGAAGTTCGCCTGTAAGTTTTTCTTGGCTCAAACTAGAAAAAATTCGCCAAGTTAAATAAATTTTTGAATTTCTCCGTAAATTTCGCGCCAAATTTTACAAAATTTAATATTTAGGCGTAATTTGAGTCATAGAATCGAAATATGGAAAAAAATTGGTATGTTATTTGAGAAAAAGTCCGATTTTTTGTCAAAATACTTATATTAGAACAAAGCTATATATAAATATAATACATATCCTAAGTCGCGCTTTCGAGACATGGGAAACGCAATTTGAATTTCGTTAATCGACCCAGTAGAACGGGAGATTTAGAACTGTCCCCCTCTTTTTTTTCTTCGCAGTGTACTTCCTAATGTAATATACAAATCATTGAAAGTGTTATTGTATTAGCTGTTCGTATGTGACTGGACTTAACCGAATATATCGTTTGAACAGATAACTTGGAGAGTAACAGTGGAAAGGACATCGGGTCTTTTCCCCGAGATGAAATTCAGGATTTCCATGTGATTAGTCCAAAATTCTCAAATTGAATAATTTGAGCAAAAGTACTGTTGTGACAACTTACAGATACACATCTGTCCTGAATTTTTACTGCAATTTACAGGAAAGGGTAGGGCACGTATTGCATATAAGATGATTTCGCCTGTACGAGATTATGTCTTGGAGTTATTAGCAGGGAAAGTAACGTATAAATATTTTCATTAAAAATTAAGAGTAAATACAACTGTTCGTTCTTTCTTTTATTATCAGTGGTAAGACCTCAGGGATAAATTGCCTTAATATATATATATATATATATTTTTAAACTTAAGGCTACATTTGTAAGGGTGCTTTTGTACTCCTTCGCATAAACGTAAAGGTGAGTGAGTTTATAATTCCTCAAAATATTATGCAATATTGTTTTCTTGTATAATCATATGCTAACTAGATAAGCTACCCTAAGAAAAATGTTGTTCAAAGCATTCTCTTTACGATGTTTTATTTATAGAAGGAGGTATGAAAAGCAGCCTGTATTATAAATGAAACGAGAAGCTATTTTCCGATTGGGCAGAATTGAAAATAAAATTAATGAATCATTCCCTGTAAAGATACAGTGGGAATAATATTGTTAAAGCTGAACTGGGAACAAGCGGAATCGACGTTAGACCACGTCTAAGTGGTTTTCCAAGGAGGGGGGGGGGAATTTTTTTTTAATGATGTCATATGATACTGAAATTTTGCTGCTATCTCATGTATTGCCGCGATCTTTGCAGCTCATTAAGGATAGAAAAGTTTTTAAAAAAATGTGGACTTTTATTTCCTTTTTTTTAGGGGGGGTGTCCATGTGTAAATTTTTGAGCAATTGTCAAAGTTATTTGTGCTGATTGATGAAACAAATTTCTTGATTCTCTGCTACTGAGCAAAGTTCTTTGAAAATCTTGTTTCGCTTCTTGATAATGTAGGTCAGTTGTGCTTTTAGTTACTGTTGCCGCATTTTTAAACAGCTGTTTTGTTTTTCTGTGGCAATGAATAAATTGTCCTTGCTGAATTTGTATGAAATCCCGTTTGTTTTCTTTTTCATGTTTTCCGGCAATGTGTATGTAATAAAGGAATAATGCTTATACAAATTTGTGAAAAAAGACACATAGTCACTATAATTTTGTTAATAGTAGATGGAAGAGATCCGTGATATGTACTTTCAAAGGGACTAAATGCATGTTCCCCGAGACTTAGAATCTAAAATAGTGCGTAAGTAATTAATGCACTTTAATGCTTGAAGGAGCAAGAGCAAAGATGCGCTTTGCTCAATGTGGTTTGTCCATTCAAGTCAGGGAATGCTACTCAATCAAGAGAAACAACTTTTGTTTTTTTTATACAAAGACCCAAAAGAAGATGCATTTTAAGTGTTTGAGGAGCAGGAAAAGGCAAGTAACGTTTTCAGGAAAACGCTTGTTTTATTTACTATATCAGGTGTTACTATGAAATTATCTGCGACAATTACACCTATTTTGTCCAAGACGTATGAGAAAAATGACCACTTCTGGTGGTTAGTGTCAGTGACCACCGCCCACAGAACACATCCCTAAAAATAAGTCTCTATGGTACTCATGGAAACAGTTTTTCTTTTTCAAGGAGAGTGCAACTTTGCATGTGCTGCATTCCAACACTGTTCTTACAGGCTTTTTCTTGGTGCTGCAGAGTGCACATCGTCGTGATGTTGTCTTCGATGGCTGATGCTTATTTTCTTGAAGACGTATTGCTGCATCAACTACTGGTTTATGTTTCTTGATTGCCATCTAGTAAGCTAAGGGAACTTCAGAAACGGTTAGTCTTGAAAACCACTCGCACGAGTGAGTAAGATGTTCAATAAAAAAGACGGTTACTGTAGGTAACCACAGCCCTTCAATATCTTAATGCACCAGATATGGAAAAGATGTTGAATTCAGGCATAATACTGTACGAAAACTGGGACTTTTCACAACTGAATTTTCAAAAAAATTGGGGATTAAGTGATTATTAAAGTTAAGGCCAGTTCTGTCCATGACAGAACTACACTATATGTTGTGAATATGAAATAAAATAACGCTAAATAAATTATAAATGCTAGCAGTAATCTCAAGAAGGCCGTAGATGTTAGAAACCAGTAGCTCAAAAACTGTGTGTAATAAACGTTAGAATGCCGAAAAAATAGAATGCGTTATGCTCTTTATTAAAGAATTGGTGCATAATAGTTTTGCGGAAAAAGCTGTCGAACCAGAAGTTCTTTATTAGGTGGTATTCTAATAGATCAAGAAAGCTTGCAGTGGTAGTACTGCATGGGTGAAAGATGCCGCACTAGCCATAGAAGAAATAAAATGGAAAATCAACCGCATGTTAAATTGCCTTTGACGAAATGAGATTGCTTTAGACTGTAGTAATACGAAAACTAAATATAATAGTGTGTTTTAAAAAAAGTAAATAATTCAGAGCGAACTGCAGTGAAGCGGACAATTTATCCTTAACCTTCGACGCTCCAGTGATCTCTTGCCCTCCCATTCCCTGCCTCCCACTTGCCCAGTGGTTTGGAAACGCTTGGGATGACCGCGTGCCTTTTCTGCTTTTGGTGCTTGATAGCCTGTTGGAAAACGTAATTCGAAAATAAATGCATCGAGATGTGAATACGTCACAAGCCTGCTTTTCGATACGGTCTTCTTGCGTTAGGCATACATTGGTTAACAGCTTGACTATAGTTTGTCGTGTGGCTTATCTTCTAACAACAGTGATCAGAATGTATTGTTGTTATTTCTTTACGTGTGGATGAAGCTCTGTTTTACAGTTTGATATCTAGACCTTAGAAAAAGATTGCCGTAGAATGTTGTTTTGATGTATATTAAAAATTAGCAACTAAATATTGGGGTACATGTGCTGGGGAGAATTAATTACATGTGATTCGTAATCACATTTCTGTTTTTTAGAATCCAATTTCGACAAATCAGAACCGAAGGGAACATGAAGCAATTTTGATTAGTTGAAAGTAATGAGACTTTGGGTACATATACTTACGAAATCAAGATAGAAATTATTAAAACGCATAAGAATTGTGGAAGTGTGGTTGAACTCAAAAAATGACATTTTTATGTTTGAAACGTGCTCTTGAAAAAGTAAAGAGTAGCTCGCGATCAAACAGTTTTAATGCACAGTTAAGCGACATTTGCTCTCTTGAAAGCAATAATAAAAATATAAAATACTTTCTTCGAATATGGTATTTTCAAAACCAGATACAGGAGAAACTTTAATGAAATAATGTAGCAAATGCTTAAAGGAAGGTATTTTGTTTATTTTTATTTATTTATTTTTGTTTACTATTTATTTAAGGGAAATATATGAACAAAAATAAAAGGATAATTTAAAAATATAAAATTTGAAATAGCTTAATTACACATACACAGTTTGCTTTCTTTTGAGTTTTACTTGGAATAAATGTAATTTAGTTTAAAATAGGCATACATGTAATAATGTAGGTATAAGAAAGTTGTAGAGTCATTAGGCTTTTTTTTTTAAAGCAGGAGATGTGAAAAATGTGCAATGCTCTCTCCGGGACTCGAACCCTGGGTTTTTCGAACAGGCGCCGAGTGGGCTTCCAATTACACCACGAAGGTATGCGTAAAGGAGAGAGAAAATACCGTATAAAGGAATAAAAAAAGAGGGACATGAAGTTTTAAACTATGCCATGTATTTTTCTATGTAAGCATTGCTTTTAGTTTTTACTTACGTAATTTTCCAATCGAAATGCACAAAAATGCTTTTTGACTTTCACTATCAATTACACGCACATGTCAGTTTCTTTTAGATTGTGTTCATATTCTATTCCTTTATTCATTACCAATCTATTTCTTTATTAATTTCTGTATAGTATTGGAGTCTTTACTACAACGCTGCATCTCATCCCGTCCACGTTATAAACAGATATCACGATATCTTAAAAATTGAGTGTGCGATTCAGTTTTGTTGGTATCCTGTATTGCAGCAAAATGTTTCACGTCATTGGAAAAGGGACAAAAAGTGAAGTGTCATTTCTGTTGGCAGAGCACCACGAATTGAGAGGAAAAAAAAATTGTACGTAAAAATAGTGCCGCCTTGCCAAGTAACCGGTAACTACGTTCTACTCCATGTAGGATGGATCGGCCGTCGACCAAAAGAAGATTCTTCCGCGTTCCCTAGGGGCGACAGCTTCTGTCACCCTCCACTAATTGCGACGGAGACCCCGTCATCAGTGTCGGTGGCAAGCACACAAGAAATGGAACAGCCCTCTCTCTCTTTTTATTTTTATTTATTTATTTATTTATTTATTTTTTTAAGTTCTTTAAAACTATTTCTCAGTGGAAACTTTTTTGCGGCAATATATTTTTAATTTAGAAAATCGGCTCAGTGTCGTTTTGTTCTTTCCTATTTGATCCGCACCTCGGAAAGTTTTTTTTTATTGTATTTTTAATTTGGTGCATATGACTATGGCAAAGCACTCGAGGGCTGTGTGCCTAAAAGGAGGGATGGCTTCATGTAGGGCTTTTAAGGAAAAATTGGCTCGTATACACAGTTACGCATTGGGAAAATACGAAAACGCCCGTGCAGCAAGTGCGTTGGCCGGGATTCGAACCCCGGACCGAACTACCAGTGTTCAGCGACTTTACCATTCGGCCGCCCTTGGAAAGTCACATAACTATAAAGCAAATATCAGTTTTTATCAATTAAGATGCTTTAAACGAGGTGACACCTTGCTACCATGATCTGACTGAAATTTTGATTTCTTTACACTTATTTAAGACATTGTTCTGAGCAGTATAATGAATTTCAGTCATGTTAAAAAAATGCGTATCTGAATAGAGTTTTTTTTGGGGGGGGTCATACAGTGGCCCCCTTTTTTATATTTTTTTATCTAGCGTACTTCCAAAGCAATAGAACCACGATTCCTTATGCTTTGAAAGGAAATAAAAATTTGACAAATTTATAACTAAAATTACTATACATCATACTTTCTATGAGTGTAGTGAGCCCTCTTTAAACGCGACCGTCCTCTGCTCTTGAGGGTTTTGGAGCTGTATGTATATGGTGGTTCTAAAAAGGTGAAATTGCGTGCCACTGTATATTTGTGTTCTTAAAAATACAGGTTTGTTTCAGGAGCCAACCTGAGATGATTCACTATGATTATTTTATAATAGATAATTAACATAATGTCAATTAGAAAGACGACTTTTTATACCAAGAAAGATTTCAGAGCAATTTAACTTTTCTTGCACAATCAATTATTGTATAAGCTGATGTGTTTTCTGTATATTTTCAATCGTATGAAAATTATATAGATCCGTGCGCATTCAACAGATACACTGAAAATGAAAATAAATTTAAAAAATTTTAATTTGGAACCTTAATAATTATTCTTTTAGTTATTATACGTAATTCTATTAATGAATGTTAAGTTTTTTACAATATTATATGTACTTCGAATCAAAAAACGACGAACTCTAAATTTTACGACTCTTAAATATATATTTATATAGTTACAAAATTGTGTTAGAAGTGGTTAGATGTGTAGTTATTTTGTAAGCTTTAAAAACTGTAATAATAATATGATGCATATTTATTAATATATTCCATCATGAACCATTTCCATTTTATAATGTATTTCTCTGTTCTGATCTTAACTATATTAGGAATGCAGGTATAGTTTCCCTCTTGCACTACGTCACCTGCAGAATTTGTTAATAAAGTTCCATTGCAATGGTTTCTGGCAAATTCAGAGTTTATTGACATTTTAAAAATTTCTTTTTAATTATATGAGCTGTCTTCGAATATTACATCTGGATGACTCCGTCTGGTTTCAATAAATTCAAGTTTCGATAAACTCTTCGTCACGTCTGAAACCAAGAGGAATGGTTTATGGAGGGGGAAACAAGAGACAAAATCAAAATAATCGCATGTGATTGAAATGCAGTTGCATTTCACGTCTTTCTATCGTTCTGAAATTCTTTCACAGCACTTGGTGTATTGATCAGATCGTTAAGTGTAACAAGCCAATTGCCTTTTATCGTGTAATGTTCCCTGTCTCAAGAAATGACCCTCTCAGCAACGACTTTTTGAAAAGGGGATGAATCGGAGAAAATTCAACCTACCATCAGTGGTGCTGTTGAGGGATGGGGGACAGCAGAGGATGTGAAATGGCACGATTTTGACCACAGAGTGAAAGTAGAAAGGAGGAAACGGGAAATGCCCCAGAAATCAGTCTCTTGATTCGTATAGATTGTGGGAGCGGGTATTTAAAAATGCCTTCGAATAGTAAGAGAGATTGAATTTCATTTAAAGTAAAGCAAGTGATTAGTAAACAAAGTTTTACGTAAGTTTATTTTATGTGATAAATGGTTCGTTAGAGACAGATTTCTGAGTTGAAAATTTTGGACAGGTTATTTGTTCTGTAATTATTAACAAACGCTGTATGTATATAACGCGGTATTTTTTAGTAACATGATAAAGTTTAACTGATAATTGCAAACGATAAGGCAGTGACAATATTAAATTATGTAGCAATGAAGTGTACTATCCGTTACATTTGGTTCACCAGAAACTGAGCGGTAAAGTGCCTGAACACTTGTAGTTTAACCCAGCTTCAAATCCCAGGAAACGGCTTGGTTTCTTGGGAGTTTTTTGCGGAGTTAGATGGGCTATACATTCAATCGATAAACAAACAAATTTCCTCGAACTGGTACCTACGATTGAAAATCACATCATATCCATAATTGACAGCTCTGGGATGATTCCGAGTTATGCGATACATGATTATTAACAAATTTTAATAAAATTACATCATTTATGGATATGAATTAATGCATTATGGTAAAGCACGGCTGCCCTTTGCTTGTCGCTGATGGGCAGTACAGCGGTATGGAGAGGTTTTAATTCCTCTCCCGCTGTATTGCCCATCAGCGACAAGCGAGTAAAATCGTTGGACCCGGTACTTCGACCCAGTATCATAATCCCAGCGAACAAGCTGGCTGTATAACTGCCTTCGTAGTTTCCCATGGATGTAATATGAATAGAGCCAGTTTTGCTTAGAAAGTCCTTCACGAAAGCAGTCCTTTCCTTAGGCGGATAGCATTCGCATTTTGCAATAATCCAGTTGAGTGCAGTATAAATCATTCAGATGCTGTACTTTTTACTACTTCCAATGAAAGCAATGGATTCTGTTGTGCTAGCCTATCAGCCAGGCGGTACACCGATAAATATATTGGATTTTTCCATTATAAGACCGTCTCCCCCTACAGTGGCCCAGTGTTTTAAGACCGCTGAATGCTGGTAAATCGAGCCGGTTTGGGTTCGAACCCAGGCAAACGGGTTGGTTTCTATGGTTTTCCCCATGTGTAGCAGGAATTCAAGCCAGTTCCCTTATAAAGTCCGCCGCGAAGGCATTCCTCCTCCAATGAGAAATTGTTTTATATATCAGCTCATTTCAACTGTGGTATTTTTAAAGTGTAAGAAATATATCCGTTATTTTTATAACAAAGGAAAGAAACAGAATGATGCAATATAAAACTTATTGGCAATACTTACTCTAAAAATTCGAACAGTTGTAAAAGATTAAAACATGTGAATAATACCTGATGACTTCCTTGTATGGCCTATTAAATTATACATATTTTATGCTGATTACATTTAAACTTGTTTCCTCAAATTTTTTTTAATCTAATTAACGAATCCCTCAGGTCAAGTTGAAAATGACATCAATATTTGCAAATTTTGAAATTAAATCTCTCGGTCAATTTGTGTTGTACGGGAGTCAAACTTCTTATAATTAATTTTTCATAACAAGTATGAAACTTCCCGAAGTGTAGGAAGACCGTATTAAAAATTAGATTTCGCTATTAGCCGATTTTATTTTTTTTAAATTTGAAATTACCAAAACAGGAATATTTTCGTGATTTCAAATACTTGTGTAATTTCAGAATTTTTTTTTTAATAGTTCGAAAAGCAAAATTGGTCTGCTGATA
>KK113265.1:510687-530745 GCA_000611955.2 Stegodyphus mimosarum | reverse complement strand
TTTTTTTTTTTTTTTTTTTTTTTGTGTGTGTGTGTGTTTCTGCAGGTGTGACTTGTAAATGTATTGGTTTATTAAGGTTTTTATTTGTAAGATTTGTAACTAGTCGCAAGAGAAAAATAACAAGTGTGGTATGTGTTAATGGTATTTCTAAACAACGTAATAGTCAACTCACGTGCAGTGTTTGCACTGCTTGATACAGTAAAAAAGCAGTTTGGTGGCTATATGTCTACGACCAACGATTGCGAAAATAAAGGCCAGGTAAGGGATAAATGGATGTACATATGTGATAATTTTAAAGGCGTAGGTGAAGGCATGAAGAAAATTGTTAACGATGCCATTTTCAGGCAGGAAAAAATAAGCAGAGCATAATATATAAAATATAATAATAATATATAAAATTAGAGGTATATATTTTAAGAATACATCACGCCCGAAGACGAGATCGTAAGATCAGTAAACTCAGTAAATAGAGGTAAGCGTTATGCTCGTGATTCAGTATTTATTATTCGTAGGTGCAATTGTAAAGATAAGCTATGATTGGTCAATTTTACTTTTAGTTATCTTTTTCAAGCAGTGTAATGTAATTTGCAATGATCTCGAATTTGGAGAACAGTGAATTTAGGGGAGAGAACACCAAATCTAGAATTTTAATTTTGAGGTCGCCAATTATTTTTCAAAGCCGCTTTCATTGTATATATATAACTGTGTGTGTATACTTTGGGTACTGCCTTTTGCAATAAAAATTTAAGAGACATTACTAGATGTTATGCCAATCCCATATACTAAAATATCTCAACTTTTTACGGCTAATGGTTTTTTCAGCTATACAACATACGTACGGGTCACGAAAAATTCCTTTTAGAGTCCGTTTTCGAGAAAAAGAATCCTTTATTCTGTTTGAACAGACATCACTCACACACTCACAAGAGAAAAAAAAGAAAGAAAAATGTCGTCCAAATGGATTTGGGAACGTTCAAATGAGTATTTTTGTTCAAGTATGTTACTCAACATTTTTCGCGATTGTTGTACTTCCTTTACTTCGACCAGGGAAGTAATAGTAATAATAATAAGAAGAATAATAGCCAGTAGGCAATGCATACATGTTCATAAAACTGTTTTCTCCGAATATTTTTTATAACATATAATGTTAACTGGTAATAGATTATCAGAGTACGAGTATATATTGTTACAAAATGTCCAGGCGCGGTAAGATAGCTTCCCCACAAAGCAGGTTTAGAGTTGCCAGAGAATGACAAGAGAAGGCAGGGTTGCCGTATTTGACGAGAAATCGCCCATTTGGCGATATGCCATAGACGGATGGAAAACCTTCTGGAACGAATTCTTCCTGGTTTAGCCCAGAATGTTCTCGAACACAAGCCAAAAGCTACATAAACCCTGTTGGTACGCGGAAAGTGAATCAGTGTGAGTCAGTTAAGAGTCATTGCGAAGTCAGTGCATAGTCCAGTGCCGAGTTGGTCGTCGAGTACATCGAGCCGAGTGTCTTAGTGTATCGCGAGGCAGTGCATCGTCGAGTTTTAAGAGTGTGTTGAGCTTCTGGAAGGACTGAACCGAGTCGGGAGCTGTGCTCGAGCGTATCGTCAAGTGCATCGCGAGTTCTAGCGTGGAAAGTCTCGAGAATACGCAGAATTCCGAAAACGACCGAGCAGAGTCGGGAATTGTACTCTGGTGCTTTGCTGTGAAGCCGTCTTCACTGTTATAGGCTCATAGCCTGAAGGCTGTGTCGCTAAATGTCTCAGCGTGCTTATAATACTTCTTCGACGACTGTAAGCGTGATTTGGGAGCTGTCTTGTAAAATACTGGCTAATAAAGTGTGTTTTGATACTTCATCAAGTGTCGTCGTCGTTATTCACTCCAAATCCACGAACCCCTTTAACGCACGTACCTAAGAATTTAGAAGAAGAATTTTTTTTCTCCCCCCCATTACTATAGATATTTATGATTTCAAATTTCAAATAAATATTGATTTGAAAATTATTGATGTCATTTTAATATATTAGTGTATGTTGCCACTAATATTATAACCAGGATCGATATTTTGAAAATGTTTCTGATTATACGAGAATTAATATTCTATTAAACGCCTAACAAAATTTTATCCCCTGTAGCTTTACAGATTTCATTTTTAATTCATGAGCACAAAAACAACTTTAAATCTGAGAATGCTTTTCCTAAAAGTTTTTAAATTTTGTATTTAATTGGCTCTTCCTTTTTGTCGGCTTGAAAATCTTTGGCCTTTTTGTCGGCTAGAGTTGAAGCAAAAAGAACACTTCTAAATGTCAAGAAGATCATAGGGGATTGCTTCAGAATTTTTTTTTTTTTTTAAATAGTTCGAAAAGCAAAATTTGAAAACCAGTCTACTGATAAATCAAACCTATTTCCTCATTTTTTGTGTTTTTAAAGATGTGACTTGTAAATGTATTGTCGTATTATGCTTTTATTTGTAAAATTTGTCCCCAGACGTATGAGAAAAACAACAAGTGTGGTATGTGTTAATGGTATTTCTAAACAACGTAATAGTCAAATCACGTGCAGTACTGGCATTTTTTGATGCAGTAAAAAAAGCATTTGGTGGCTATTACTCATCTAGAGCTTGAAAGATTCGTCTCGAAAGAAACGTGATTGGAAAAGACAATGTCTGATAATAATAATAATAATATGTTTTTAATTTATTTATTCAAACCTAAAAAAAAGCGTGATTCGAAGAAGACAATAAAAATTATGACCAATAATAATAATATATTTTCAATTCATTGAATTAAGCCTGAGAAAAACCTGCGGTTTTTCTTAAAATGTAAATTAAATTCTGTAGCCAAGCAGTTTATTTAGTGTTACATTATTAGAAACATCTCTTATTAATTATAGTAATAGTATCGATGTCAATAAATTTATTATTGTTATCAAAAAATGCCAGAATAAAGAGTGGCGTTTAGAATTATCATTACATGAACAAAAGCAGTGATTTCTCAGAAACTGTTGAATGAAACTGAATGAATTTACTTGGCATAACATAATAAAAGCAAACTATCTTACCGAACATTAATGTATATGACGCAGAAACTATGCTTGTGTTGGAAATTAAATAATAAGTAAAAATATTTAAAAAACGCAGCTAGTATAAAGTAAATAAATAAAATCTGAAAGCCTTCATATTTTATATTGTGAATAATTTGTTTTTTCCGCATAAAATTGAATTCAGCAGTAGTATCACACAATATTTAAAAATAGCATATCTTTAGAATTTCCGATAGACATTCATGAAATTGTAGAGCGGGCCATATGTAAACGTTATACTGGGAAGTCCTTGTACTTTTCAGAAACGTCTATGCGACTTTAAAGCTGTCATATCTTGTTTGGTAGGTTTCACTCATCAACATATAATTGTCGGTGTTTCGAAGATTAACTTCACTCAGTTGTTTTATTTCAGATATATTCTTGGGTTTTCATCCATGAGTCGTCAACCAATCAGCCCACCAGCAGCCGAGCTGTAAAGCCGCTGAACGCTGGTATTTCGGTCCAGTATTCGAATCCCAGCTAACGGCCTGGCTGCATGGTCGTTGTCGGGGTTTTCAATCGTGTATAACATGGATGCGAGCTAATTCCTCGTAGGAAGTCCTCCACGAAAGCTTCACTTCCGTTCTCGTAGGCAGATAGCCCTCCAGTGCTTTGCCTTAGTGCAAAGTGCTTCATAATGCAAGAATATATACACATTTTCTTATTGCGAGAGATATATCATATCGGTTAATTGACACTTCAAGGGAATTTTTTTTATAGTAACATCTAAAACGGAACAATTTTTGAATTGTATGTAGCGAAATTTTTCTACCAGTATCTTCAGCGCCATGTAAGTTTATTGTAACATATGTATACTTTATTGGAGTCAGTTGTTCGAATATTCTGTTCAGGTTATGACAATTGCCACGCTTTCTCACGTTATTATTCACTGATAAGTAAAAGGAAAAATTTCTTTTAAGTAGCGATACTGTTACGTTTTTCGTAGCAGGAAACATGGAAAAAGGCACGCACAGGGAAATGCGCAGTCTTTACAATACTTCTGACGTTCTTTCATTAGGATGCCGTCTTAATATGGATGCCGTCATTCGTGTTAATATATAATGCTTTCTATTTTATGGGGAACGCAATGTAATATTTATATTTTTAAACAGAAAAAGGAACACAACAGTAGTATAAAAATAAATTTTTCTGTATCATGCACTTTGTGTTAATAGTTTAACAGCAAATCATTTAATAAAAAATCGATTTAGAGGAATTCAGAATTGTTCCGGGGTTGGTACGTGTGCTTGGCAAAACATCGTTGGTGGTCTTTCTTATGGACATGAATGGTGAAAGCATAGTAAGTACATTGTGAAATTTAGCTTAACTTACTTTATGAGTAAAAAGGAAGTCGTTTGTGTACTAAGTTCCGCACTAGAAGGAGAGCAGAGAAAACTAGCCAGCGGTCGTCTCTACACAGAGAATGTTTCCGCGCCATAAATCACGGACAACTATCTCCGCGTCCTTGTCTCTGCCAAGTATCTTTTTTTTACGACCACCTTCGTGGTGTATAATGGCAGAACCCTTTTCACCCTTACCGATATTACAAGAAGAAATTAGGACACCCTCTCTTTTTCCCGCCCCCCTCTCATTGCAACGGGGCTAGATAATGAGCGCCATAAAATTTGTATTCACGGGCTTGTCGTACTGGGAGATGAGGTGCATTGTGGTTTAGGGTAGCTAATTGTTGCTTTTTCCTTTTTGCCAAAGCCGTTTTGTGTTCTTCTATTTTATGAGCTTCTATATGGTATATGAAGCAGGCAATACCGCAGTCGCACCTCTTAGAATTTACAAAGCGGTTTTCCTTTGGATTTTGGTTTCTTGGAAATAACCTGAAGACTGTCGCATTCTTTAGCTAGAAAATGATAAGCACCAGGTATGGCTTTGCCCCAGAAGGACTATTGTTTTCGTTTTGCGATTTTGCATTGGAAACATTAAAGGTCTGAATCACTTTTCAAACTGTTGCCACCAAATATTGCAGCCCTGTATTATATTTAAAGAAATTAAATAGTGAAGAATCTGCATAAATGTATGCATGTTTCTCCAAATGTGATAAAACAACAGTGCCTAGAGCCATCCAGTTTTGAATAAGTTTACGTGCGAAGAACATTATATTTAATAAATAAAGGTAACACACAAAACGTTAAAAAAAATCCCTTTGAACGTAATTTAAAATCTGAAACCCTTCAGTTTTTTTTTCTTTCAAAATTATATTGCTTAAAAAACAGCGATTTAAAGGCAAACAAATACGCTTCTTGATAATGCCAATCTTTGTTCTTAGTTATATAATCAACGTAATTTAAAATGCATTCAATATATCATTATCTGGTTTAATTTTTTTTATCATCATTTATAACATTAGTGTAATCAATAAGAAATTTTAAAGCTGTGTAATTTAATAATTTGTACTTTTTTTTTTTTTTTAAATTCATCTAAAAGTGTTGATTTCTGTTATTAATTTACCTTTTCTCTTTTCAGGTAAGCGTATGTCTAAGTTTTGTTCCATTTTGCTTCTCATTGTAAATGGTGAGGTAAGTTACATTTAGTGATGACTTTCTAATAAATGACTCTCTTCTGAATCCAGTGGAGAAGTGCGCTATTTAATAAGAGCCTGCATTTGGTAGAATTAGTGTCGGTTGATAATTCTGATAATTACAAATATACATAATCTACAAATTATGTTTTAAAATATTTATTACACAATTTTATTATTTCTTTTTTAGTTAAAAATGCTTATAAAAATTTTAAATGGATAATTATATGTACTTTAAATTAATTATATTCATTATACAGCTAAATAAATAAAGCTTGGAATTATTAAGAAGCATGTTTGCTGCCTTAAAATCGCTCAGTATTTTACAGGAGTAGAAATGCGAGATACGGGTTGCGAGATACGGGTTGCGAGATACGGGTTGCGAGAAATGCGAGATACGGGATGTTTGCTGCCTTAAAATCGCTCAGTATTTTACAGGAGTAGAAATGCGAGATACGGGTTGCGAGATACGGGTTGCGAGAAATGCGAGATACGGGTTGCGAGATACGGGTTGCGAGAAATGCGAGATACGAAATGCGAGAAGCATGTTTGCTGCCTTAAAATCGCTCAGTATTTTACAGGAGTAGAAATGCGAGATACGGGTTGTTCAAGAGAGTTCTTGAAATAAATAGATAGAGGTAACCGAAACGGACAGATATTCTACTTTTGGCCTATTTACGTACGCCTCTCGTAATTAATTTACATCAGTTCTTTGCCCTGCGTTGGCAACACTCTGTGGAGTTGTTCATGGAATTCGGTCGCTAGAAAGTACCTGATCTATAACTGTTTTAAGCGTATTTTTGATTATTCTATTAAATGTTTGTGTGGATATTTAATTATTATGTGTTTACAGATTGATTTGTATAAACTGGGAAGTAGTTGAATTTATTAGTTATTTTAGAACGAAAGTTCTCATGCAACTTCGGCGCCTTTTGATTAACGGCCAGTAAACAGAACCTTAATAAACAGTTTGTACGTTTTTTGTTTTAGAATCAGTTAAATATACGCAAATCAGTTGAGTAAGTATTAAATCTGCTTATTGTTGAGTAATTAATTTATATAGTTTTCCTTATTTATATTTGATTTTGTGTGGAAAAATCATTTAATATTAGTTCGTTATAGATTAGTTATGAATATGCATACTAAGAAAGTACCGATTTGGTTTATACTTAAAACAAAGATATATTTCTGATATTTTTTCAGCTTTTTATTATTTATACGTTTTCGGCCGGTTACTGAAAATAACACATCATACTAAATCTCTGAAATCTTTATTATTTAATCTTTATTTTTATTTATTTGTTTATTTCTAAAATGCCTAATAATATATCAGTTCTGGTTCTCTATTTGTTGCTTGTAAATGTAACCGCTGTAACCACATAGTTCACAGTCTGTGGTATTAATAATTGTTGTTTTTGCGTGTACTGAAAATTGCATGTGTCTGATGTTCACTGCGGAGGAAAAAAAGGAGGGGGGACAGTTCGACATCTCCCGTTCTACTGAACCGATTAATGAAATTCAACTTGCGTTTTTCATGTGTCGGAAGCGCGACTTAGATATGTTAGATTTATATATAGCATTGTCCTAATATAAGTATTTTGACACAAAATCGGACTTTTTCTGAAATGACCTGCCAATTTGCTTCCATATTTTGATTCTACAACTCAAATTATGCCAAACTGCCAAATTTTGTAAAAGTCGCACGAGTAGTTTAAAAAAAAATTGAACTCAAAATTTTAGCTCCTCAATGTTAATTGAATTTGATGTATGTTTATTAACATCTCTTTTTTTTTTATTAAACTTATTTGATTCCTTTTTGCAGAATTCGAAATTTAGGCTTAATCCAAATATAATTCACACATTTTTTTTAAAATTTGTATTTTAAAATATTTTTTATAAATTTTTCGAAAAAATTTTTGTATTATAATTTATAAAATTTTTAACATCATCTTAAAGTAGATGTATTTCTAGGCACATCTGTAAAAAATTTAGAATTTTTATTCAAAATTTTCTAAGATATGCGTGAATTTTTACATAGTGGCGCGTTTTGAAATTTGGCATACATGTTATAAGCGATAATAACACCAAGTGTAGTTTATGTACACGTTTAAAATTATTTGAAAGTATGAACGATGACTTTTTTCCCCCGCTCGTGTACAATTGAAAAAAGGGAAAGAAAAATAGGTTGCTATAAATTAAGAAGTTCGCCAAGTGAATTATTCTTGGCGCAAGCTGGGAAAAATACGCCAAGATAAATTTTTGAATTTCTCTGTAAATTTCACACCAAATTTTGCAAAACTTAATATTTGGGTATAATTTGAGTCGTAGAATCTGAATGTGGAAAAAAATTGGTATGTCATTTCAGAAGAAGTCCAATTTTGTGTCAAAATACCTATATTAGAACAATGCTATACATAAATCTAATATATTTCTTGTTGCGCTTTCGCGACATAAAAAACGCAATTCGAATTTCGTCAATTGGCCCAGTAGAACGGAAGATATAGAACTGTTCCCCCCCTTTTTTTAGCGCAGTGTACCTTTAAACTCTTCTTGTGATTATGTTTTAATTGAAATTATAAATGATTGAGATGTTTTAATATAGTATTAAAATGAATGTCTATAGAGGAAAACAGAAAATCATGATTAGGTGTTCTGAAATTTAAAACATGAATCAGCGACAGATGATGTACTTACGAAGACGGCAGAGTTCAAAACGCAGTTACTTCCCAGCTCCTTGTTCACTTTCCAGTAGAAACCGGTTTGCAATATTTTATTGCGATTATAATCTTAATGTCTTCACTGTCATATATATCGTCATGTGATGGTTATCTTTGATCTCTTATAAACTGATCGTAACTGCCTGTGTCTGTTATCGAAGCGGGTGAATAGTTTAGTAAATTGTAATTTAGTAATTAGTATTTTATTTTTCGTAATCAACAGCAAATAGTGTGCAACTTTCGCTCATATATGCACATTTTTATAATACATTCAGTATTCATACAGTTTTTTGCTCAAGAATAGTGAAAGAATGGTTTTTACATAATTTTATCAGAAAAATGAAAATTATAGTTTGTGTCGTGTAAATAAAATGTATGTTCCAGTTTATGTAAATTAATAATAAGCGTTTTGAAGAAGTTTTCCATCATAATATGTTACATCAGTGGTCTCAAACTTAAATCGCACGCGGCCCGAATGCTCAATATGAAAACATCTGACGGACAGGAAAAATAGATAAATAAAATCTGAAAACTTTGAGATTCTGTATTACGCCTAAAGGGACTTTTTTTAACGTTATATGTGTTACCTTTACTTATTAAATATCATGTTCTATGAACTTAAGCCATAAAATTTATTTCAACAGCAGTATCGCAAAATATTTAAGTAGAGTATATTTTTAGAATTTACGATGGACAGTCTCCCGCGCTGGAGATAAAACTGTTATTTTCGTTCAGTGTTGTTATTGCTCGCGTTGAAATCGTTGAGTTTGTTAACCAAGAATTCGTTAAATTTTTACAAATATGAAATATATAATAAAACATATTCGAAATTTGGCCGTCCAGGTGCCCATTTTCGCGTGGAGGATTACGTTATTTAAAATTTGATGGCTCTAGGTACCGTCGTCTTTTTCGCAATGCGAGAAACATTGATGCAGATTCTCCATTATTTAATATCTTTAATTACAGTGCAAGGCATTTGGTGCCAACAATTTGAAAAGTGAAATGGACATTTATAGTGAGACAACGCAAAATGCCCTTTCGAAACTAACAGCTTTTCTGGGCTACCGCCCGTTTGGGCTAAAAGTATTTGAAGTAAATTTTAGATTTCGCATTCAAAATATATTTCAAAGCGTACAAAATAGTAATCATAATAACGCAAAAGGAAATTCAAATTTATGGACAGGTATCGTTTTTTAAAATAAATCTTTTTATAGATAAAGCATAGTGTGCTGTGAGTAATTATTCTGTCATATAATTTTTATGTTATTGTGTTTTCCGTTAAGTAGTTATATAGTTTAAATGCCATTCAAAGTTTTAGACCAACGATAGCAAAATTTGATTGGCCTTGAAAATAATTGAAAGTATTACGTTACACTATGTTATTGGATTTCGGCTGCTGTACACCAGCCAATTATTTTTAATCGGCGCTTTCGCAATTTGTATTTGCTACCGAACTTTGTTTTAAAAATGACTTCGGCCAAATCTTCGGTGCTGTAAACAACCGAAAGAAGAAACCATTTTTCCGATCACTGTTCGCGAGGTCGTGGAAAGTAATCGACTTCGATTTAGACGAGGAGTGAAAGATTCAAGAACACTGCTCTGAAAGGACGAAAACACCACGTGCATCCTAATCTATTAATATCCACAAAAAGACTGTTGATGGCGGTATTTTGCCGAGGTTCAACTGACACGCGTTAGCTTCTTCGACATATATATTTGAAAATATTGAAACTAGCCAAAAGTTTCTCAGAAATTTCCCCCATCCCCTGCGTCAAAGATTTTTAATTATTGAAAATATGAATTATATTTTAGAGTTTGAGTAAAATAAATGCTACGTCAATCAAGAAGAACCACAAGAAAGTTTAATTGCATTAGTTAGCAGGTATGTACATATGTGTCTGCAGAAAATTTTCCAGAGGGAGAGGGGGCGTTGTGACAAATAACTACATCAACGTATTTTCATTGACTTGAACTGTTTATTATTGGGGAAGAGTCCTTAAGTAAATTATAGAGTACATTATTACATCATTACAAAAACATATAAATTGTGTTTTTGTGATGATTATTCAGAACGCAATTTTTACTCGATTCTCGCGGGGCTACACCCCCCCTCCTCGTGGAAGTCCGTAGGCATATCCATCCATAATTTTCCATAGTCCATGCATAATTACTTGTTTCTGCTTGAATTATGAAATGATAATGTTTGCAAAAGTTATCTTTTCGCATCTCCGTTTGCAGACCAATCTGGGAATTTTTAGGTTTAAAATAACCTTTGGCTCATGTGTTTTAATATTCTTGCCAATTTAAATTTAATTAATAGCTTTCCATTCAAAAGAATAACGTAGAAGAACTGTTGCAATTCATGCCTGTTTTTATCTGTGAGCAGAAAAGATGTGTTTCGATAAATGTAGTTAAAATTTACCTTATTTCCTGAGGATTGCTGGGATTTTTAAATTGTAATTGTGCTATCCTAAATTTCATCAGAATTGAGTTTTGCTTAATTCTTACTGGAATTTGGAATTTGTGAAGCAGTCTCTGCTGCCATATTTATGCTTTATGAAAAATGGAATTACGCAACGTCTGTATCGTGGAATAACTATTTAAAGTATCTTAATTTAGATTTTCATTTATTATTAAATTTTTCGGCGAGCTAAAAAATTATTTAAGATTTTTAATGGTTGTAGTAAAAATATTGAGAGAAAAGCCAGTGGTAAGTTACATCTTCCTTTAGCGAGGTAACTTATTATGTGCTTCGCTATAGTTAAATTATTCAGCCTTTCAGTTCTTGGTTAACTCAGCGAATTCACTGTGCCCGAGTCCACTGATTGTGAAGCTCATCAGAACTGAACGGTGTGATCACTGACTACTGGTAATTTCCGCGTTCAGATACCGGCGAATGGACTAGCTGCATGGTAGTTTTCTTTTCTTTTCCCACGAAGACCAAAATCATGTGAGACCACAAAAGACCAAAATCATGTGAAACCTGGTCGTCTGAGTTCCCTGCATTTTCTGTATCTAAATAGAGAACGTACATTTAAAGGTCATGTGGATTCTCCTCTTTTTTAAAGAAGTGTGTCCTATATGCATGCTGAGTAGAATCTTTCCATATGGGTCAGATTTTAAAAATTACGATGTGATTGTTTTCTTTTACACTGAGTGTTTAGTTCTAAAGAATTTGTGATTAATTTCAGTTTACCTTATTGCAAAGAATGAATGATCTATATTTTTCAAGTACATGTATGGTCTTTAATTATACCCACCGATTGGGGATAACATCGACCCTCTCTAGTCCTAAAGAAAGCGGATGTTGTATCGCTATAACGAAAATAGATTTAATGAAACTTAACGAATGAAAATGGATTCAACATCAGTTGAGAATTTTTTTTCACTGTTTGTTGTAGTACAACTGTCTTTATAATGAGCCTTGGCTGTTATTTACAAATAAGCATCAATCTCTCCCCCCTTCTTGTTTTGGAATTACTATTTTCGTTTGAAAGAAAGAGGGAGGAACAGAACTGTTGTTTATTTTGCATTTTAAATCTCAAGTTTATTTAGCCACTTTGAAATAATAATGTAAAGTTAAATTTCCAAAAATTTAAATTAAAAAAAAAAACTCTTGGTGGTGATTATGCAAACAATGTCGTGAGTTACTTGCAACAGTTTTATGTAGCATGTTTTAAAGAGAAAGAAAACCTTGTCATTTTGTTCATTTATCAATAGTGCAACGCGGAGTGCGTTCACTCAACTAAATGATTCACAAATCCTGTTACCGCGCTTGCTAATTAAGTAGTAATGAGCAAAAACAAGAATAAAAAAATTATAGTCCAAGTATTAAAAAGAAATTTAAGCCTTGCCTGTAGGTTCGCCAAATGAATTGCTTGGCAACTAATCCTTTGACCAGAAACCGGATAATGGCACTCAGCGTGCCCGTGATGAATAAATAAAGAGAAAGAAATTGGGAAGATGGAGCATTTCGACCTTCTCATCCGATTATGTATATCAGAGAGAACCCGGTTTTCCCCACTTCTGGTACCTCCTCTTGAATAGAAGACCTCGTATGGGTCTCGGTTATCTTGTGACCATCGGTTCGGTTTTTTGAATCAATCCATCTTGACTAAAGTGATTACTTTTTGCGTTACTTTGTTTTACCTTCTCATCTCTTCATTGACTTATTTTTGTCTTCACACTGAGCACGTGTCGAGGATCCGTATTGAAGGTAAATTGGTGCAGCACTTCCGCCGAATTATTCTACAATAATTAGTTGGTATAATAATTAGTTATAGGTTTCCATTATCCAGAGCGGTGCCAACATATTTTTTCACCTGAGGCAAAGCGGTAAATGTGCGCCACTGTATGCAACGCAAGATTTTTTATTTACCTATTTGTGGAGAGGGGGAAGAATAAATAAGTAATACTAAATGATGATTGAAAACATAACATTATACAAACACACGCAATATATATATATATATATATATATATATATGTATATATATATATATATATATATATATATATATATACATATATATATATATATGTATATACATTATTCCATATATATATATAGAACAAATTAACTATATTTATAAATAGTGTTACGAAATGTCCAGGCGCGGTAGGATGGCTTCCCCGCAAAGCAGGCATATCGCCAATTTTGTCACCAATTACCGCCAAATGGACGATTTCTTGCCAAATATGGCAACCCTGCCTTCCATTCTCTGGCAACTCAAACCTGCTTTACGGGGAAGTCCTCCTACTGCACGTAGACATTTCGCAACACTGTCCCCTCCCAAGAACTGCACGTCCCAGGCAGTACAATCCTTGACCAACAGTATAATTCGATACAAACAAAAGGTAATAAAACAAACAAATAACATAACTATAGAAACACATATTTACACTATGTATAAGTTAGATACACAAATTAACAACATAGCAATTTTAAATTATACTAATTAAAGTTCACAACTGGTGTCAGAAGTTAACAACGCACTGATTACATCGGTTGTTGTAATCAGTGCGGAGTCCATCGAGTTGATAGTCAGTCTGTCAATGCCTAGTCTACCGAGTTGATAGTCAGTCAGTGAGCGAGTGTCTCATGGTCTAGTGCCGAGTTGGTCGTCGAGTGCATCGAGAGATGGGTATCGCGAGTGTCTTAGTGTATCGCGAGTTAGTGCATCGTCGAGTTTTATCTTAGAGTGTGTTGAGCTTTGAAAACGACCGAACCAAGTCGAGAACTGTACTCTAGTGTATCGTAGAGTGCATCGCGAGTTGTAGCATGGAGAGTCTCGAGAGTACGTAGAGTTCGGAGACCGACCGAGCAGAGTCGGGAACGGTACTCTGGTGCTTTGCTGTGAGCCGTCTTCACCGTTATAGCCTGAAGGCTGTGTTGCTGATTGTTTCAGCGTGTTTATAATAGTTCTTCGACGAATGTAAGAGTGATTTTGGAGCTGTCTTGTTAAAATACTGGTTAATAAAATATGTTTTGATACTTCATCAAGTGTCGTCGTCGTTAGTCACTTCAAATCCACGAACCCCTTAACGTATATACGTGAAGAAGAAAACGCAATAACAAGAAGTGGGATGAATGTTCTTGCAATACTGGAGCACACTGCTTAAGCTGTAAATCAGCTTCTCCCATCTCTGCATCACATGCACTTTCAGATGGTTCAATACTTGCTAAATGCGACTTCGTTATTTTACTACTCGTTTCGAAGAACTTAATAGTCGCATTTTCATTTTCTTCCACTTCAGGTACTTGAAAATCAAAAGCTTCTGTCCCGTCTTTTATTTCTTCAGCTTTACGTTCTTTTTCTTTAATCCCGTTAGATGTTTCATCCATTGTTTCCTGATCTTTCTCAGGCAGTTCATCAGCTACTCCCTTCATTCCTCCTTCATCCTTGGTTTCTCCAGGAGCCAGTACTGTCGTTTTCACACCTTCTGTTCTGGATCCAGTTTCTTCTGCAAACTCCACTTTCATCTGTTGGAGCTGCTCTCGCACCTTTTCTCGGCCGACTTTCATCTCTTCTCGTCCGGCCTTCATCTTTTCCTGTCCGGCTTTCATGTCAGCTGTCATCTCTTCATATCCAGCTTTTATCTGATCATACCCGGCTTTTATCTGAGCCAGTCCAGCTTTCATCTCTTATCGCCGGGCTCTCTTGATACTATCTCTTTTTGGAATTCAGTAAAGGCAGTCACGAGTTGTCTTAATAGTTCTTCCATCGCTCTTGTCACTGGCATTCACCTTCAATTCCCACTTCTGACACCAGTTGTCGAGATTTTCTTCTTTAGGTACGTACTTTAAGGGGTTCGTGGATTTAGAGTGAATAACGACGGCACTTGATGAAGTATCAAAACACAATTTATTAGCCAGCATTATTTAAGACAGCTCCAAAATCAAGTTTACAGTCGTCGCGGAACTACCATAAACACTCTGAAACAATCAGCGACACAGCCTTCAGACTATCAGGCTATAACGGTGAAGGTAGCTTCACGAGAAGTACGAGAGTACAGCTCTCGACACTGCTCGGTCGTTCTCGGAACTCTACGTACTCTCGAGCCTCTCCACGCTACAACTCGCGATGCACTCGACGATACACTAGAGTACAGCTCCCGACAAGGTTCGGTCGTTCTTGTAGCTCAACGCACTCTTAACATAAAGCTCGACGATGCTTTAACTCTAATACACTAAGAGATTATCTCGATGCACACGACGACCAACTTGGCATTAGACTACGAGACACTCGCTCACTGACTGACTATTAACTCGATAGACTTCGCACTGACTCAGCGTACCAGCAGGGTTTATACACCTTTTGGCTTGTGTTCGAAAACATTCTAGGCTAAACTCCAGGCTAATTCTAGGCTAAGAATTCTTGGAATTGCTCCAGAATTGTTAAGAATTCATTCCAGAAGGTTCTCCATCCGTCTATAGCATATGGCCACTTTTGTCTCGCCACATGTCGCTAAATGGGCTATTTCTAGCCAAATAATAACAACGTGGCAACCTTGTGCCTTCCATTGCAATTCTCTGGGAACCACAAACCTGCTTTGCGGGAAAGCTATCCTACCGCGCCTGGACATTTCGTAATAATGTTGTATGCTCATTAAAGGTAACTATTTCAAGTGAAAATACAATAATTCTTAGAGTAATATTTAATTATAACTTTTTATATTACACAAAGTGAAACATATATAATGATTAACAATTTGGAAATGGAAAACATTAAAAACGGCTTTCTGAAAAAGGGCAAATAATATCAAGTTCTATAAATAAAATAACTGCTCATAAATTTATGGCATAAACTTTTCAGTCATATGTATAAGTAAATTTTTCTTGCTTTTAAAGAAGCAAAATCATCAATATTTTTTTCAAAATCTATTTCATTACTTGACTCATATTCTATAGAGAGAACAGCCATGTTTGAAAGTTTTTCTTGGCCTTGTGAAGATTTCATATAGTTCTTTATTATTTTAAGTTTGCTAAAGCTTCTTTCGCCACTAGCTTCAGTAAATGGCAGCGTTAAAAAAATTCTTAACGCTGCTTCCAATTTCGGATAGAATTAAACTAAATTATAATCGTGAATTATTTTTAAAATTTCTAAGCTTGTAGCTGCTTTTGTGTCCGGAATTATTGAAATAGCATGGTTTTTAAAACTAGATATTTGACCAATTTATTCAGCGTTCCTATCATTCGAATATTTAAGTGCTAAGTTATAAGCTGCTGTCTACCATTTCAATTGTGAAATCGATGATCTTTTTATTTTCGTTTCTCTTCAAATTTTCATATATTTCTCTCTAAAGCTGAAGTTTTACATTTTTCAAAAATGCATTGAGAAATATTTTCATTCATTTCCTGTAATGAAAGACATAGTCCCTCTAGAAATTGCAACACTCAGGAGTTATGTCACCGTTATGTTCAGTTAGTGGACTTTGGCAAGTTTGTTGTGACTAAGTAAAGAGCTTAATTGAAACTAGTGAGACACAGCAAAGAACAACTAATGTCGGCAGCATAATCTTATCTATGAAAGTGTAGTTTATACAATTCGTTATACAAAGTATAATTAGTTCCTTAAAGCTACTTTCAATAACAAATTTTAATCCTCTCCTTCGTCTCGGCCCTGTCATTATCTGACAAAATATGAATTTGAATGTAGAATCACTAATTTAAACTTGGATAATTCTGGAAAAGGTTACCATCGAAATCATTTTGATCCCCTCTTCTTTCGCTATTATTTACCGCCGGTATATGGAGTTTGCCGCGTTACATTCTGTGTTTGCCCAAAGATGGAACTAAGATAGCAGCTTTTGAAAGCTGGGAGATCGAGGTTGCTGATTGGATAAATAAGATGAAGCTCAAAAAATAATGGTGGGGGATTTGTGCTACATTTAATGGCAGCATGTGTCTCTCCCCCAAAAGCTAAGCGTATGGGAGATTTGATCTACCATTCTTTATCAGGAGGTAGCGTCACCATACTTTTTTATGCTTTATCAAGATGTGTATTAGTTTCTTTGATGGTGAATTGGACAGAATGGATCAATTACTTCTGGATGTTACCTTGTATCACTGTATATCTTGTTTTGAGTTACACATTTGTCATGAAAAAATTCAAGAGCTTGTCCCTGTAAAGCAACAGTTCTTAACCTTTTTAGTGGTCAGCAAGCTCCCTTGAATCTGAAAATAAACTCTCACATCCCCTTAATAAATGTGGGCATATTTTTTATTTCAGAAAAAACACTTATTGCTTAAAACAGATGCCGTTTTTATTTGCAATATATTTTACTGTAAAACATAAAAAGCAATATTTAAATTTTAATGGCTAGGTTGCTGTTTTTTTATTCATAATAATTCTATTAAAACGAGGTTCTTTTTTTAAAAGAGCCACGAGTAAGTCATCATATGCATTTAAGCGATTTCTGGCTATTGTTTTGACGTGCGAAAAGTGCTGAAAATCCCATTTCATAAAGGTAGGTAGTGGCAAATCGTAAAAGTGTCTCTAGTGCTGCTTTTGCCAGTTGCGGATAAGCTTATAACTGTTAACACCGGAACTGTTCTAAGTCTAGTTTTTCAAGTTCCATTTCCGCCATTAGGATTACGTACGCGCATTAGCTTGTATTTAGGTAAGACCTTCTTTTAAAAAATCGTTGTCGTATATTGAATTTCAACCAACTAAAAAGGGATTGAGTACCTATTTATTAATTTTGCTAATAATTCCCGTGTAAATAAATGTAACCATCAGATGATTCAGTCAATCGCTGGCGATGTATGATAATATCTGGTATAATTATTATTTTACTTTTTCCAAAACGATTGAGTCCCATGTTAAACTCGACCTCTCCAAAGTTTTAATTTTTCAATGATTGAAGCTAATTTTTCACTAGCTGTTATTATGTACTTGCCAAATCCTTGCACTGAAGTGCTCACTTCATCCATGTGGTTAAATATATCTGCTAGGGAGTCTGAGTAATGTTCTTTATTTCCAAAAGCTTCCACTAACTTTAAAGATTTAAGATAAAAAGTTTAAAAATATTTTGCAACATAAAATACATTGTGACTCGTTGCGTACCATCTTTTTCTGTTGTACAAGTGAATCCATAAGCGACATAATCGTCTATCCATTGACCCTTTTTTGACTTAACGAGGGTTACTACAATTTTAAAAACTAAATTAATTTGGTCTAAATTTTTATCAATGAGTAGATTTATTTAATTTCAATAAATACTAAACAATAATTATTAAAAGTAAATATTGTTAGAAACCTCGTTTGCGTCCTTATTCAAGGTATGCAAATACGTTTGAATTAGTTTCTGTACTGCACGTGACAATGTGACTACGTTTTCTGCATGTACTGACGACAAGCATGATGTGCTGAGTAAGGAGGTTAGAATAAATGCAGTAAGCCTCCCGCGTATGCCCCATGCAGGAAAATGAAGGCATGAAACATCACGACTTACCATAGCCGCTGCTGGGTTGGTTTCTTTACATTCTAATATATGTGCACCACAGGTTGCACATATTATGCTTTAATTGTCGTGCTCGAAAGTGTGCGAAAGATAGTGCTAGCTTCGCTGATTGTTGATGGCGTACACATAGGAACAGCTGTTGGAGCTTTCTAATTTACCTAGACACGAAGATAGCAGGAATATACTAAGTTGACCCCGGGCAGTGCATTTTAAGATCCGCAGGTCTTACAAAAGAGGATATTCATTCACACTTAGGTGTATATGCTTAAGGAAGGGGAGGGTGTTTTCCTACTTGATAGGGAACTAGGATTAATTTACGAGTATTAACTATTGACACTGAATATGAATACACGGTATTTGCCATAAAACATAATTTAGAATTCTATCACATAATTTTATGTTATTTAAAAGGACTTTAAAAAAGGTTCTTCTGCTAGGGATGCATTGAAACCCACGTTAAAAACATAGATTTTAAAAGAAAGCTGCATTGTTCAGAGAGCATGGAGAAGGAGGTAATGTATATGAAAATTCTTTTCAGCTATTAAGAAATTAGAATTAGTATTCGATCATTAATTTCGCCTTTATCAGTGTTGTGCAGTTGTTTAGTGGTAAAATGTTCGGAACTGTCATTTCTTTCAAACAGAATCTTGCTTATTTTCTATTTTAAGCCTGTCACTGAGTCATATTGCATTGATATAATACCGATTAATGATACCGATTTTTATCTGTTTCGTGTTTCTATATCTGAATTTGTTTTTGAGTAATTTAGATTATGCTGATTATTCGAAGTGTTATATTCAACTTTGTATAAACTATTGAATATTTGAAATGAATGTTTTGCTTTTTTAGAAGACAAAATAATGGTTAGTCTATTTCGTCTGTCTTAACGAAATTGATAATGTATTGTAGTGGTAAAATAAAAGATGGCAGCTGTTATCAGTTTTGTGCTGCACATATCAGTAAGATATAAAAAGCGCAAAACATCTTGTCTGTTCTCTGCAGCTTTCACTCGAGCGTACTTATCAAACATCAAAACTTAGGTGCAGCGTGTAAACAGATATATCAACTTCATTCTTCCTGCTATATAAGTGACGATCCTTGACTATTTTAAGGTTTACGATAAAATGCGTGGTGTTCGCAAACTGTTAAGTCGTACAACGATTAGCCCTTCTTGATTGCTTTTTTCAGTAACATGACGTTCATGTAAAGATTAGTGACTGCTGTAGTAACCTTATGTTTTATCGTGTATTTTAATATTTCTTCAGTCAAGTTCTAAATGTCCTTTGACTGGGAGAGCCATTTTGTGAAAAAAAAATTTAAACAGCACGTGACGACGACTAAATTGAAATTTATCCTTGATAGTTGGTCTGTTTAATATGTTGATCTGGAATGTCTAATGCATATGATTTGAGAATTCGCTGTATTTTTTTAATGCAAAAATAGATTCCTTTTTTTTATTAGACAATTACTTTTAAGAGTTCCTGGTGTAATAAAAATTGATAAATTCTCTAGTAATTTAAAATTTAATTTTTAATCGCATACGTATTCAGTCTTTTTTTCTCTCTCTTTCTTTTTATAGTCTCCTTTTTTGTCTGTTTTAGTTTTCTCTTTTTCTAAATACCTGGAAATACATTTTAAATTTCGCTTAGATTACCACTGAGCAAGTGCCAAAGTTATTGCCAATTCAAGCATAAGATCTTACATTTCTTTTTAAAATTATAACAACGCATTACTAACCTTGCAAGTTCTTTTTTTTTTTTTTTTTTTTTT
>KK113265.1:471675-510625 GCA_000611955.2 Stegodyphus mimosarum | reverse complement strand
TTTTTTTTTTTTTTTTTTTTTTTTGCTAACGTACACTGCTACTTGACCTAGTTGAAAGTCTTATTTCACGACTTCTCGCTAAGTCTAGATGAATACAACACGGGAATGATTTAAAAGACCCTTTTACTGAATTCAGTTATTTACAGGCGGCACGGTCGTACGTGCTTACAATTTCACCACCCACTTGTGGTGAGGAACTTAATGTAACAAACTAAAATAAACTAGTATTTCAAGACTACGCAAACTAATTTAGGCTAGCAGGTTGACTCAGAAACCTACACCGGCGTGATATTAAACTTCGGTGGCGAGAACGTGAAGTCGTGAATCAAAATTTAAATAACAACGTGCGCACTCAAAAGCAAAAACATGCTCTGACTTCAACCTTTTCGCTACTTCAGTTTGAATACACTCGTTCACTGAAGAGAAAAATCTCAGTTCAACTTAATTGAAATTTTTTTTGCATGTTGTTTTCAACAGGCAATTCTGATTGTTGTGGAAATGTTAAATAATTAAAAAAAAAAAAAAAAAGTTCCTTCATTAAATGAAAAATCAACAGTGTTTTGTTTAAATTTAAACTTCGCAACCTCATTGAGGAGGTCAAAAAACTTTCCGATAAAGCTACCCTTAGTTAAGATTTAACCCAAACACGCTTCGAGTGTTAAACTGGTCGGATTTCAAGCATATTTTAATGAAAATTTAAATTTCAACTTAAGTTTTGGTTGCTTGAATTAAGAGATGAGTTCGTAGAATTGCCCCTCGGGGGGGGGAAGGAAAGGTCGCTTGTATCCTATTTGCTTGCTTGTTCAGTTATTTTCTGTTGTGTAATTAGGTTCGATTGTATACGCAAGGATTATTATTACCACAGATAAAAAATTTGTTTTTGACCTGTTGTTACTCGTTTGATAAACATTTATACGTCGTTGCATTTATACTGTTCTAAAGTACTTACTGAGTGACTTTAAGATCTTTTATTTTAGTAATGTTGCTTTTGTTTTATTTTACTGAGACAAATATTTATAAATTTATCAGTTAGGTAATAAAATTAAATCAATTAAAATGTTATTAAAACACAAAAGAAACATAGGAGTTAATAAGAAATGCTTGTATTGCCGTAGTCCCTTAGTTTGTTCATCAGTGTGTAGTTTTAATTTGAAAAATAAATTAAATACTTTCGCCGCGTGGAATGGCATCATCATGTAGGAGTTTCAGTTTTCCTAAAATTTTCTGTGATAAACTAACGATCTCGTGCCAATTAGTAAAAAATGTCTTTCTGACTTAACATAATGTAACGTTATGAAGTTAAACTCAGTTTGGCTTATAATAACCTTCTTGATTTCCGGATAAATTATCTTTACCATTTTTTAATTTCAAATGAGAACAGCGTAAATAAATACAGCAATTTAAAGGAACTAAATGATATATTTGGACTTTATCTTAAAATTGCGAAACTAATGCAATTAACAAAATTAACTGCCAACTGCTTGCGGCTGGACAGGCTTAACGATTCGAAGTATTTACATGTCAAAGAATAAATCTAAAGCCTAACACCCTAGCGTAGGTATTCGCGCAACTAATAGTTTAATTTTTTAATGAAACACATACTCATGCTAAAGACGGACCCATAGCAAAGAAGTTTCAAAAGTCACGTCGTTTATATAGTCTGGTGTTGTGCGCGGAAACATTAGAAGTGCAGGAAAAATTTAACATAAGAAATAATAAACATGAGAAGTACAGGAAAGATTTAACATAATAAATAACAGTAAACATTATGAATTTACGCTGAAAATTTGAAGACGAAGCTGTTGTTTTTCTTCCCTCTCCCCCAGCAGAACAAACTGTAGATTTTTAATCCTATTGATAGGCTGAACTGGGGATTGTATTTCAGATTCGCATACCTTTCACGTAAACTCTAAATGTCCCTCACGTGCGTAACCTTGCACGCGTGATTTCTTGCATTCGTGTCTTATTTGCGTGAACAAAGCATATTACCGAGTACTTTTTTCAGCTATTAGGTAAAATCAAAACATCGTTTTACTCATTTCTACGGTTTTTTTTCGGTAGGGTGCATAGTTCCTCATTGCCCCCTTCTCGTTTTTACGTACCGCGCACGTGCGAGTTTCCCCTCATCGTAACCCTTTTTTGTAATAGTCATTCTAAAGGAAAATGGAATTTTTGTGCTGTATTTAAACGACGATGCGGGAGCCCAGTGCATTTACCCATAATCCTTCACTTTCTGTTGAGCAGAGATGAATGTCTTTTAGATGTCAGATGTACTGTAATTATTGTCAACGGGGGTGAATCTCGTTGCACGCGACTGCGGTGGCTGCAAGGTAAAAAGCTCCGAAATCTCTCCATTACCCAAACTTGGTTCTGTTGACATTACTTCCTTGTCGTGCGGGGATTTCCAAAAGAATGAAGAGAGATGTAATTTTTTTAAGAAAATTGCAGGTGCTGTCTGGTAACAGAATGTCTGCTTAGTCACGTTAGAAATCCTCGTTTGAAAAATTTAACGCATGTCCGCTTGCTTTCTCATTTTGAAGTGCAACTAGTGGCATTCTCGTTTTGTCAATTGGTCTTTCTATGTGAACGTCTTGTCCTGGTGAACTCGCTATCCTTTGCTGGATCTCTACAAAATCAGTTCAGGCACCCTTTCTTGTTGGTGAATTTAGTTTGATATGTGGAACGATAAATCATAGTAAAGTGCTTAGTTAAAATAGAAACACAGAAAACAAGTTTAAAAATTTAAAGCCTTCCTTTAACCGTTTCATTGAAATTGAATTCATTACAAGATATTGCCAAATGTTGAGTGTCCAGTCACGAACCAGTAACTGCTTGCGGCTTGCCATAAGTCCAACTGCACTTTTTTAGAACAGTAATAATTGTAAAATAACTTTTTAATTTGAAAAATTAAAATTATTATGAATAGCTTAAAACAGAGTACCGTGAATGTTTTTTAAAATATTAAAACAGAAATAATTTTTAAAAGATATAAAATAATTCACCATTTCGCACAGTGAACTCTTTCTTTACGACCACCTCCCTCAGACTTAAAAAGTGACCAGTTATTTCAGGATAGCCTCTGAAAGCGACCAGTATTTCTGAGAACGTAATTACGGTATTGAATATTATTATCTGGGAGATAACCCCTTGCTTAGAAAACCAAAATCATCTATAACAGTGGGTGATCGTCTTAGAGAGATTCATTGTATTTTTTGTGGCACACTCATAAAATGCTGAGTAAAATTGAAATTCGTTTAAAAAGGAATTTTAATTTTAATAGTTTCGGATATCGGTTAATTCGTCATTTTTTTAGCATTAAATAATATGAGCAGCAAAATATTAAATAAAGTATATTGTATGAAAGTCAAAAAGAAAGAAATATGCTGTTGAATGAAGCTGAAATTAATTTAACAAAGAATTCCAATTTTAAAAGTTTCGTCGGCACTGACTTTTCCTGTATTTCTTTTTCTTTTCTTTCTTTCTTTTTTTTTTAAACATAAAATAGAATGAGTAGAAATGTATAAAAATATTAAATAAAGTATATAGCGGTGTGTACAAAATTGAGAAGAAAAAGGATGTACATGTAGAGAAGTTGCTTTATGTTGAAGAGCTTTATGTTGTTAAAAATTACATTATCACCTTTGGATTTTATTTTACATGTAGACAAGAAAGAGTTAGAAATTCCAATGTGAATAAAATGGGGGGGTGGGGGACATATGTAGAGGCTTGGAATAAAAATTACATCATCGCCGTTACATTTTATTTTTGATATAGGCTGTTTTATTTTTAATGCGTAAGATATTAAATAACGCTTGTTAGAAAATGTTTTAAATATTGAATAAAATAGCATTTTAAATGGTTCCTATTTTTATAAACAGCGCATATTTGATATCGAGCGAGATCTTACAATTCTTTGACTACTTCTAACATCCTCCCAGTATTTTAAATTCTCAAAACCTTTCTTGAATCATATTTTAGACATGGATAAAATATTAATTAATAGACATGGATAATATATCAATATAAATAATAAGGTCGTTTTAAAAGCATCACGGCATTCGGCCTCTTGTCATTTTCTGGGGCCTATGCAATGTTTTACAGTGGATGTGGCCTTTTAAAGACAAGCTGCCCATGGTAATGCATCATGTGAGAAATTTCTGGTGTTTGTCTGGAATGAAAAGTATCCGATAGCAATTTTGTTCTACGTATTTTTTAAATTCTTTTCTAAAAAAATGCATTAATTAGATCATTCTTAAAAAAATAAATAAATAAAACAGAGGATGGCTGTATCAAGTCTTCAGTTCATTTACGAACATATTTTTTCGTAGCTGCCGTAGCAGAATCGAAATCTGATTGAAATGTGTGACCTTGTTAACTGGTGTATAATAGCTTAAGGCTAAAGATGTCTTAAGTCATTTATGTCAGATTTTCTTTGAATGGGCTAATGCATGCATGTTTCTGATGTTGTTAAGTCTGCAGTCAGGGAAATATTTCGTTTCGTGTAATTCCTAGGAGTTCAATTTCTTTTTCATTTAATGCATGCAAGTTATATTTTTTTTTCCTTAAAATTAAAGCTTTTGTGCAATTAAGATTATATTCAAATGCGAGCATGAAAACTTTATGGGTTAAGAACGAATAGTAAAAAACACGGAGTTTATAACTTTTCGATACATTTCTGATTAGGATTAAGCCAAGAAAAACGGAGAAACATGAAAAGAGAGTTGATAGAAAGCGTACGTAGCCTTGGATGCTGCAAAAAATTAAACTAGATAGTAGATAATCGAGATATCTATCCAGAGGCCAGAAAAATGATGCAACTAGTGTCAGTTTTTTTCCCTTTCCTTCCTTTCATTTTGTGTGGACGATAAAAGCTACTACCCGTACACGTTTTGCTCTTGGCGCGCATGCGCAGCCAGCTGTTGATCCAGCTGCAGCGATAAGATAGGTGATATGCGCTCGAACTGTTTGTGGTGGTCCGATGTTAAAAATGCTGAGTATTTATTATTTCATTTACTACTATTTTTTTTTTTTAATGTCAGCCGATATATACGTATAATTGGCATGCTGGGAAATAAATTTTTAAGTGACAGGGCAGCAAGCGGAAGTGTGCTAAAAACGGAAAAGTGGCTCTCTGCATGAACTTTGAAAGCATATTGTTGCAAAGGTAAATTAACAGAAGTGCCCTAAAATTTTCGCAAATATTTGCAACAGATATAAAGCAGTCGTACTGCATGGGATTGAATTTCTATTTTTAGTTAATGAAATCACTGTATATATTTAAGGAAACACATTTTAATGTAATGCAGCGATTTAGCCCCCTTCGCCCCCCCCAAAGGGCAGATTACAGTGACTTTATAGTGTTGTGCTAATTATGATGTGTAAAATATTAAATACATCGTGTAATTCCATTGGTATTCGAAATGTATTTTTAACGTTATGGAATTTATTTTAAAAAGTAAAACTAGCTTATTACCCTATATATTGATAAATATCTTGGGTTTAAAATTTATAAAACCAGATGTCTCCTGGATTGCCACATAGCATCAGTTACGTATTGTTTACCTTCCGAGCGACAGAAACTTTGCAGTGTGAGTAAACCACATGGAAGGTAAGCTGTAGAAAGCATGTTTATTACATACTTTACACCTCTGAAATTCCGTTATCTATTATTTCGTTAACAGAACTGCCGTAACGAATTAAGCAATTCAGGTATTGCCGAAGGGTAGCAGAAATCGAAAATTAAAATACTAACAGACTAAAAATTTTTCTGTTTTCTATACTAGCTAGAAGTTAAGCCAGAAGATTGCAATCTGGCAACTCTGAATTACTGTCTGTCACCTCGAAAAAGAAGTTAAGCCAGAAGATTGCAATCTGGCAACTCTGAATTACTGTCTGTCACCTCGAAAAAGAGTTTTCTGTGAAAATTTCAGAAAGTTAAAAAAATATTTGGGAGATGAGAGGAAGCAAAACATAGTAAAAATTAAAATATAATATGATTTTGTACGTAAACATATGACAATAGCATCTTTTATTATTAACAACAAAGCTGGAAACGGAACCTTAGAGTATGTTTTGAATAAATTTCTATCGATTTCAAGAGCGAACTGACATAAGTCTTTCTACTTCAGGGTGCGACTAGTGGCCGAGTGGTTTAAAACAGTTGTATACTGCTAGTTTGAATTTCGGTGAGCAAGCTGGCTGCATGGTTGTTTTTCGTAGTCCCCCCCCCCCATGTATATCGGAAAAGGCTTCCTGTTCTTTGCCATATTCAAGTAATTTAGCTGCTCCTATTATATTTTTTTTCGGGGGGTGCCCAATTTTAAATCTTACGCTGGTGTGTTTCTTTTCCTTTAAAGCTTAAAATACCTCTAAAAGTTATTTCTTGAGTATGATATGAATTGTATGTTGTAGACGTAAATGAAGATTTAAGGTTTATTATATTTGATGAGTTTGTATATTATTTATGTATACAATAATGTTGTAAAATTATACCAATGCAGCAATGTGAAAAAATGTGCAATGCCTTCACCGGGATTCAAACTCCAGGACCTCCCTATTACGCGTCGAGCGTGCTTCCAGTTCCACCACGAAGGCATGTGGAAATAGGGAAAAAGTACCTATCATGTCTTTATTATATTTAATAAATATTCGTAAGGGAACTGTTAGTTCCTTGGGCTTATGTAAAGCGTCTTTAATTTTCTTGGATGACTTGATTTTAATCGCTCTGTAATTATTCTTTGATGTAAACCTTTTGTTTTAGTAGTTTAACTGATTTGAAGGCAGACAAATTCTCATCCTTTAACTGAAAAGCCTACGTAAACAGCTACAATTGATAAATGCTGACTTACTTTAGATGAGCGTTCCTTTATTTCAGAAATTGCTGTGCTGTTAGCTAGAACTAAAAGTGGCCTTATCGCGAGACACGATATTTTAGTCTTTCACTTGACTTGGCAAATAGCCATTTGACGTAACATAAGGTCTTTAATTCAACTGTCAAATGATAACTACATTGCTTAACAAACTTGAACGACTGAGAAACAATAAAAGCATTTTCGAATAATATAAATTTTTATTTTCTAAATTATAAATCTAATTGATAAATTTTATCGTCATCATCATCATCACAGGTGGTCAGATAACCCATTATGGGCCATTGCCTTCCTTTGAAGGTGGGTCTTCAATGATTCTTTGATATCATCCATCTCCAGCTCCTCTTATTAATTGTTAAAAAATCAGTCTTCTCTGAATCAGCCCATCTCATCCGCGATCTTCCCCACTTTCGGGAAACCAGTGGGTTTAAAAAGCAATACCTTTTTATTGATGCAGTTTAAAATATATTTAATTCGTGACGCCTTTAATAAATGGAAATATTCGCAACATTATTGTAATGAATAAAAGATGCTTCGATCGCTCTACGTTATGTAGCTCGCGATAGATTCCTACTCACTCTCCAACTAAATTAATTCCTATTCCACTTTTAAACGCTTTTCAGATGTTATGTTTGCATATTTGCATTCGAAGTTCAAATCTCCAAGGAACAATCTATAAACTACTTATGTCAATGGTTGATACTAATTTAATGTTAATGCTTTGTTGGGGCTTTAATGTTAATGCTTTGTCGGATCATACTCATGTTATGTATGTTCGCATGAACTGAAGATGCCACTGTCTTAGTGCTTTGAAACATTTCGTTCTATTGATGCCAGATAAAACATTGCAATTAATTACAGATTATTTTTCTGTTTGAATCGCTCATCATATTCCTTAGTTCTATTGATCATTATTCCGGTGGATAATTATTTTGCTATATAAAGTATGATATACTTTCAATTCCGTCTTTGAAAACGGAGTGCATAGCAGTAAATGTGTCGAAATGTATGAATAAAGATAATGACAGCTGTGAATAATAATCTTTTTAAAATTCGTCATTCTATTATTGATTGAATGATTAATATTGCTGACTAAAATTAATTACATATTGCTTACGTTTCCAATTTTTTTTTTTTTTATCTTAAGTAGCAGGCGGCTAAGTATCTGAAACCTGGAAGTTAAACATCTGTTACTGGTGTGATGAAATTATGAGATTAAGACTTTCGGTTTCGTCAGCTGTGAGAAAATGGGTGAACATATCATAATTGAAAGACATTTTTTGAGTAGTTTTGTTTTTAATATATAAATGTTTTATAATCCCCTCCCCCAAAGGAGCTGATAATGTATGAAGACTGGGCAAAGCAAAATAGAGATTACATGTCGGAAAAGGGCATCTTGATATGTTAATATTTTGACTGTTTTGTTCAGGTTACTACGTTTACAATTTCATTGTCTACATGCAACAATGTCGAAAGTCGAGATTTGTCGTTTGTTGAGGCTTTTGTGAAGAACATGAAAACTGCACTCGTATGCTCGGATTTCTTATTGCTTTTACCATAGAGAATAAAAATACTCTGTGATTGACCTTCCCTTTTCCACATTTAAAGTAAAATCTTTTCAGTTTTTGCATTTTTTTTTTTCAATTAATGAACAGATAATCAAAATCTCTAAACCGTATTTTCTTTTCATGCCTTAGCGAAAGTTTATTTTCATTTCTTTTTGTAGACTGCGTAAGTCCGCTAAAACACGGTTGACAAATAAGCTCAAATAGTACTAGTTTTCTATCTGGTTCTTAATCTTCAGAGTTTCTCTAAAGTAACTGAACCCGATTTAGAGATTAAGCATTTATTGACAGCATGGAATATTGGAACCACTTTTTGACTATACGCAAAACTCTAGCAAACATCAAAACGCTAACTTAAAAGCAGAATAGTTTTCGCGTATCACAGCACCATCTAGAGTTCTAGAATTTGCAACACCTACAAAGCTAGGTTTAGAGTGCAAGGTTTCCTGCTTTTAAGTAGTCTATAAATCGTTCTTAACTCCTAATAACCTAATTTTCTTCACAGAAAAAAAGGAATATGAGCGGGTTACGTTCATAGCACCGATGGGGCGGAAGGCGGACACTGTATAGAACTGACGACCGACGCGGTAAAATAGAAATTTTTTGAGGATAATGTAATAATAAGTTAGAAGTTTAATGCACATTTGCCATTTTCACAGAATTGTTACAGACATACGTTAGTCACTAATGTAGCCAAGGATTATGATTAGCAAAAGCGTATAGTAATAATAGGGGGGGAAGAATTTGATTCAATTATTTTTTTAGGATTTCTGCATAGAATCTACACTGGTATAGAGCCGAAAGAACCATCTCTCGGTGGTGTTGGTCGAAACCGGTTTTTGAGCTACCTTGTCTATTCTTACCAGCTGCATGCAGTGTCGGTCTTATGCTGCATTTCGACGTCTAGGCTGGCTTATGTGCTAGGCTGGTGGCTTTCTACCTCTAGACCTGGCTCCAGGCTGGCTTATAGAAGCCAGGTCTGAATCCGAAAGAGAGAACTGTTTTCATCTTTCGTATATGCAAAATGACATAGACCGAACGTTCGGAAGGCATAGAATAAGGAACTAACATTTTCATTTTGTAAATTAAACTAGATGTATAAAGAATTGTTGCTTACTTCTATGCATATTTTCGTGATACAAATGGAAAGAAAAGTCGGTGGGTCGAATCCAGACTAAGGCATAGCTGATTTTTCATGTTTCCCACCTCTTAAAACCTAATATTCGTCGTTGCAGATGAAGTATAGCGACAGCAAGAAAGGTATTGAGGTCGTAAAAGCACAAATGAAACTACGCATGTAAAACCGTATGTAATAAGCATAAAAAGTTAAGCATTATTGGGCTTGATATTGCCGAAATAATGAAAATATCATGAGGCCAGTCGTCTATGTAAATATCAGCTCTATGCTTAAAAATATTTCTTGGATCATTGGAATATTCTTCGTCGGCAGCGAGAAATCTTACTGATACGGGATTATGATCTTTCCATAATTGGGTCATCCCCGCATGACGAGACATCCCGGAAATTGGAATATGTATTCCGAATATTCAAGTTGCGCGTCTCGGATCTTCTGTCGTAATAATTACGAAGCTGAATAAATATCGTGTAAACGAAACAGCTTTTCCGAGTTCTGAAGGCCGTGGCTCTGAGCTAAAATACGCTGTTACTATGCTGTCTTTCCTCTGAAGTTCAAGGTGCATTCATTCTCAAGTCCATAAAATTTTATCTAGTTCTATAAATTCTGCGTTTAAAAGTGTTCTAATTTTATCTTTTGCTGCAGACTGTTTTTTTAACTTTTAATCGTACGGCACAAAGTAAAGTAATATCTTCAAAATCCCTTTATTTTATTATGCTTATTTGAACTGACTTGAGCGTTTTGCTATTCCCGAGATACTGCGTGTTTATAATTTAAGTCTGCCGTACGTTTTAATTTGGTTTTCTTGGTTCCAAAATTTTTATGCCTTAATTTGTATAAAAGTAAAAAGTTGAAGCAATGTCTAGTAATATTTATACAAAGTCTTTTAATAATTGATTTTATAAATCCTTCTGGCGAAAAAAAAAGTCATCATTAGTTTAAATATTTTCAAATCAGATCTTTCGGTTCAAGCCCCCAGGGAACCAGTTGGCTCCATGGGTATTTTCAAGATTCTTCTCACGTGCAGTGTTAATATGAGCCAGTGTTTTCCTTAATTATTTAAAAATTTACCTTCGCTTAAGCAGATAGTTTTACGTATTTAGCCTTTCATTTCCCATGGAAAAAGTAAGAGTCTTTCATGCTCTTGATGCTTCTTCCTAAAGCGTTTCTGTATAAATTGCAGCAATTCAATTCAGTGGCTGTTTTAATGAATAAATCAAAATTATTTTGTAAGTGCTGTTTGTCATTCGTAAACCTTAAAGGAAAAAGCCACGATTGAATTACAACAATGTTTTCAGAATATCGGAATAGGCTCCTCCCCTCTTCCACGATATAAAACGATTCACGACTACCTGAATCGAATGATATGCTATATAGAATATACTAAGTTCCAATAAAAACATTTTAGACTTTAAAAGTCTTATTACGCTCGTAAAATATTTTTATAATTGTTAACGTCTAGTAGAATAGATTTATTAAGAATACGATTATTTTTCATATTGTCATTATTTTTTATTTTATATTCATTTTCTCACTTCCATCCTTTTCATTTGCCTCTTTTTCTTGTGCTTTAAAGGAATTAATAGTATAAATAAGATTGAATTGACAGTTCTTTTTGAAAACGAACTCAAGATCATAAAAAATTGTTTAAAATGCATATTATAACCAAAAACGACTATATTTCGGCTAAAAATAATTTTATATCAAAAAAGTATCCGTGCAGGAACTGTCAATTATCATGAATAACCATTGGAACTACCTAAACATTCCTAAAGTTCATATAGCGTTATAGTGTAGAAGCCTGTACAGTTTGATATTTATTCTTTTCAGTATCTTTGTCCACATGCATTCTACTGGAATACATGCAGAGAACAAAAGAAAACACAAATTATTAACTTTGTCATAAGAATCAAATTAAATAGATCTGTATTTGTGTTGCTGATACGTAATCATAATTTTTCTAACACAGGAGGGATTTGTTTCAAATTTTAATGAAATAGATAAATTTGTTTGTGTATCAAAGAAGGATATTATCTAATAAGTGAAAGAATGCGAATTTCTGTTGTATTTGACCCCAAAAAATATTTTTTAAAGGCCTGACAGAAGTCTGCAAACGTATTGGGACCTAAGTGGTTTTAGTATTGCTACGTGATATCAGAATTAACCTGGTGAAAACATTCCCCATGCCTGTCGCTCACTGCTTCGGGATCGGAGAGGAAGAGTTCCAGATGGGAATTCAAAAACTGGAATTTTCTGAAACTTTTTTTTTTAATCTGATTTCATCAACTTTAGTGACCATCCATTACTTTTTATTGTTCTTTATCCTAACCATTCCCAAAAATGTTTTCCCGAATGAAAATTTTTGAAAAATCTGCTGTGCAACTTTTTTAATTGCTGCTGATCGGATTTTTGAACCGCAAAGTATTTGCTAATTTGTTGTCCCTCGAAAATACACTCTTACCGTCATTTATATTAAGAAATTTTCTCCCAGGTATATGTATCGTAGCTCGTACTTGTGCAATGCCGTAACAAATTTTTTTATTTTTCAGGTGTGGGGTATCTATTTCTCATATCAACTACCTTTCTGCTAAACTTGTTGTTTTGAAAGAGGTTTTCTCCACAGTGATGGAGTAAGATAGTGGTACTATTGGGAGGTTATTTCTTTGATATGAATCTCGGTGTGTGATTGTGCGACTATAGTTCGACCGTCTCAAACATAACCCTGGCTGGCATTCTGCCAAAACACATAGACTCGTCCAAAAGGGGCGTTATTACTCGCTGCGAGGTGAAATTCTTCTCTCCTGCGCAAAGAGAGAATGGAGGGGGAAAAAGTCTCTATTCATCCACTCTGTTTTGACAATAATTCGGTCCGAATGGCGCATGCGTGTTTGCGTTCATGGTCGCCGATGAGGCGGTCGAACTATGCCTATAAATCGGAGAAGTGTTCAAAAATAGGAACTTTAGTGTAAAAGGCCTGCTGACAAATATATACATTTCTTATAATTTAAACTCCAGTGTACTTACTTACACATATACTTCCAAATTCAATATGTTCACTGCACAAGAAAAAAGGGGGCAGTTCTATATCTCCCGTTCTACTGGGCCGATTATTGAAATTCGAATTGAGTTTTTATATCTCGAAAGTGCGACTTAGGATATATATTAGATTTATATATAGCATTTTTCTAACATAGGTATTTCGACACAAAATGGGACTTTTTCTGAAATAGCACACCAATGTTTTTCCATATTTCGAGTCTACGACTCAACTTAGACCTAAATATTAAATTTTGTAAAATTTGGTCCGAAATTTACGGAGATATTTAAAAATTTAACTTGTCGAATTTTTTTCAGTTTGCGCCCACAATAATTCACTTGGCAAATTTCTTAATACATAGCAACCTATTTTCCTATCCCTTCCGTTGTGCAGCAGCGGAAAAAATGTCACATCGTTCCTACCTTTTTACATTGTGGATGAGCGTAAAAAAAGTCACATCGTTCCTACTTGCAAATAATTTTAACTGGAACTGTCGTACAAAGTCATGAAGAAGCTGAACGTCGTTGTAGTTCGGATGCGGATACGACTTTTTCGCCTGAGTGGTCTATTCAAGATGTCCAAACACAGTTTGAAGTGATGCACAGTTTTGCTCTAGAGCGAATCAGCATGGCTACGGAGGAGATGGAAGACCCGTTCCGACTTTACAGCTACAGGAATCGATTCAACGAAGGTGAGAAGGTGTAGTGATGGAATCGGATTCGACGGAAATGACTTTCTCCTTAACTAAGTCAGCCTGGAACGGTCGTACAAAGTCATGAAGAAGCTGAACGTCGTTGTAGTTCGGATCCGTAAATGATCAAATTCTAAGCCTAAAATCGTTCATTTATGGTAGTAGGCCCTTAATATGGCCATAGTTCGTAGTCCCCATAGTGTATGTAATATATCCTATTAAGACCATGGTCCTATTGGTGTATAAATTTGTAAATTCATATATTTAATTATTGATTTAGTATTTGATTAATTGAAGGTAATTTATTGAAATTATTGTTTTTGTAGTACTAATTTGTCGCAGTTGTAAGTATGGGTTCCAGTCCAGGGATTGCACTGCCCAGGACGTGCATGCCTTCATAAGTGGGGCAGTGTTACGAATTTATTACTTATGTAAATAATTTTAGTGAAATCATATGTGAAGTTCTAGTATTTTTTTGTGTAGTGTACGAACATCTGCCGGAAAAATAAGATTATATATGCAAGTCTGTTTGAGGTAGTCTGTCGCTAAATATGCGAGGTATCGTCAAGCCTGGTGATGGTTTTGGCGACTAATTTTGATTGCCAAATTTCGCAGGATGTTGCCATACTAAGCGACCATTTAGCGACATTTTGGTCCGGTCCCTGTGTAACTGTAATTGGCATTCTGATTGAATAAATATAGTTGATGTCTTTGTGTAATCGTTTGTGTATGCCTTCCAGTAATTTCGAGGAATGGAGCGTCCTACAGATTTTTCGGCGGCCGAGGGTAGATTGTATAAGAGCGGGTCCAACCCGAGTTCCAGAGTATTGAGTCAGGAACTTTGTCTTTTTAGATGAGCTTTGCATTGCGCTGTGTTTAATGTTCTTTGTAGTTTAAAGTGTAGCTACTGCTTGTACTTACTCAGTGGTCTTGAGAAAGCTGTACAGTTATTTTTGTAGAAAGTAGATAACTGTTAAATTTTCCTTTTTATAAAATAAATTTTATCAAGCTATCATCGGTTCTATCTGCATTCAATGTATTAGTGTGATTTAGTCATCATGTCTCTTTACACATCTGCATACTGTAGATAAATCTAACCGAGGCGTTAGGAACTTCTTCTGTTACTAGAGTTATGATTCAAAAGTTTATAAAACTTAACTTATAAATATGAATTTGAATGAATGCAGTACAACAATATACCAAATCTACATGCATGAAATGTTGAATACATTACAACAATATATGCAATAAAAACAAGTATGACTTGGGTTTTAAAAAAATGGATAAAGAGGAAATAAAAAATCCCCAGATCTAAAAATAAGGGAGTTCGAAATTTGATCATTAATTATGAAAATGCTGCAGATGCTCTAATTATCTATCAATTATTATAAATTAAAAGTCTGTCAAAGTGTAGGTTAGAGTAATTGGAAAACAAAATAAATATTCAAACGTTTCTAATGTGGAATTTGTTAGAAAGTTAATGACTTAACTTTCTAACAAATTCCATATCTTATCTTTAATCACTGAAGTTGACACAGTATATATGTGTCAACTTCAGTGATTAAAAATGGAAAGCTTAATAAGAAAGCATACTATAATATTGGTGTGAATGTAGAACCGTTTAACAAACCGAATTCTTAGATTCAATAAAGAGAATTTTTTAAATTAACTAATTAGAACTATTTACTTAAAATCTAAATTCGAAAACCACTCTGCTATCTAAGAAGGCTTTCTTAAACTTTGTGTTAACAAGGAAATAATTTAAGCTGCGCTGCAAATTAATATTAATAAATTCTCTAAAATCCGAGTTTTATGTATGTAAAAATTGCTATATGTATTAGCAGCTAAAAGCTACAGTTTGGAAATTTTTGAATTCTTGTGGAGCATAATTAGTTCTGGCTCATTATTCTTTTAAGCGTTATGAAACTTGAATGTAACAGAAATTTAGTGGGAAGTGGGGGATGGAAAAGTTGGCTCTTGTTGGTATCGGAAAGTTTACACATAAGACCATCATCAATTAAATTTCATGCTCTTGATGGACTATATACTTACGTAGTAAATAAGACTTAATTATTCCATTAATTTCACTGGATAGCTACCGCAAGAGGTTTGCAGTACCCCCCTCAAGTTGTAAGACTTTTTATTTTTATGGCACGATATCCGCGAACTGGAAGTAAATATCTCGAAAATTTAAAAATCTGAATACGTACATCCAGGCAGTATACGCAAATGCACAGATATCCACAGTTGCCAACTCTCCCGATTTCCGATCATATTCCCGCCAACACGATTTTTAACATATTTCTCCCGACTTTCTCCTAAAATTCTCATGATTTTTATGTAGCTTTGTTATTTGCCCTCCAAAAAAGCGTTTGTTTCGCTTATTTTTTCTAGATGCATATTTAAAGGGGGGGGGGAAACGAAGTCGTTTCATCGATGAGGTATGGCGCGTTTCTGCTATGCGTATGAGAGTTCGAAAACGTCGAGTTCCAGTTCTCCAATGAGAATTAAGCGCCGCTGCGAGTCATCTGGCATATAGGTATTAACCAATGAGCACAAAGCGAGATCGATAAATTCTACATCGGCTCATAATATTCCAAGACTTACAACCCCTGTGGAAATTACAAATATAATTAGATATCTTAATATCAAAAAAGCTCCAGGGAAAGATCATATTACCAATAAAGTGCTTCGTAACTTGCCTAGAAATCTTACCTGCGAATTTGCCAGCATACTTAACGTTTGTCTTACACTTAATTATTTTCCAGCCCCTGGAAACAAGCTAAGATCATTTTTCTGCCTAAACCTGGTAAGGATGTGACTAAACCAGATGGCTATCGGCCAATCAGTCTGTTATCCAGCCTGGGAAAAATTTTATGAACGCATTATACTTACAAGATTAGAGCCTTTTCTTCATCTTTTGCCATACGATCAGTACGGCTTCTGGAAAAATCTTAGTACAACTTCCCAACTTGTGAGAATTGTAGAATTCGTCGAGTCAGCATTCCACAATAAGCAAAGTGTTGCGATATGGAAGCTGGGCGCTCCTTATGCTGGGCGTGACAAGAGCTTTTGACCGCATCTGGCATGATTGGCTCATCTTCAAGCTTATAAAGTTGGAGCTTCCTCGAGAGCTTATACTTCTGATCTTCTTATTCTTGCAAGACGGTTACATTTTTCGTTGCTCAAGGAATTGTAATGTCTTCTCCTAGACCTATAAGTTCAAGTTTCCCCCAAGGCAGCATCCTTCGTCTTGTTCTCTAACTGTTCTACATCTCGGATTTTCCCCACCCAGGTTTGGACAATTACTCTCTTCTAGCATGTTATGCCAATAATACGGCGATTGCCGTGAAATCAGTCAAAGCAAATCACGCCATCGATAAACTCCAAAATTATCTCTACTCGGTTGAAGATTGGTGCACCAACTGGCGAGTGAAAATTAATATTAGTAAGTCTCAACTGTTAATCCTCAGTAAAACCAAGAAACACATAACTTTTAAAGATCTCCAACTCTTTCAACAACCTGTACCGTTGGTCACAAAGGCGAAATACTTAGGTATTATTTTAAATCAACGTCTCACTTGGTCTAACCATATTAATAGTGTTAAAAGTAAAGCCATAGATATCATATGTAGATTTCTCCCTGTAATAGGAAAATGCTCCCATCTCAATCTACATACCAAGAGACACATATATACTGCCTGCATTCGCCCTATACTCTGCTATGCAGCTCCTGCAGGGAATTCGGCTTCTCAAAATCAATTACACCAACTGCAAGTCGTACAGAATAAATTCTTGCGCATTATTACAGACTCCCATTATCTCATTCGAAATATACTTTTATACAGAGACTTAAAACTTGAGATTATTCCAGAATATATCAAAAGAACCAATGAAAAATTCTTCACTAAGGCTGTACAATGCGATTTTGTGAATTATTCTCAAATCTCTAATTATGAAGTTCTCTTTGTACCCTAGGACTTGATTTCAAGAACCGGCAAAGTTGCTCTGTGCAAATGTTCGGTAATAATAACAGTCTTAGTCTTAGCAAGATCAAGGTTGTTTATTTCGTTTGTCTCGCCAGTGAGCAGCGTAAGTTTCACGTGCTTCCTTGAAACAGTTTTAAGAAACAACGATCTTTAGTTATGTTTGCGAAAAATGTAAAATGCTCGTGTACCTTTTCAAAAATTGTACATATGACTTTCCTTCTATTATCTGTCAAGGAAATGTAATATTGCAATGTATTGCGTTTGTGATTGTGATTTTTCGATTTCGCAGGGGGGAAGGGCTGACGTTGTTAAACATATGCTTACACAAGCACAACGTGTGTTATACAGGAAGAAAATAAAATTTTTCTGTCGAAACAAGGCCCAAAAAGTTATTAATGCAGTAAGCCTGATCTCTGCATTTTTACTGAAACACAACCTGCCTCTGAATGCTTCAGATCATGCTACAGCTTTTTTAGAAGTTCCCTGCATGAAAATCGCTAAAAAATACTCAAGTGCAAGGACAAAAAGCAAAAAAAAAAAGTTTTTAAACGTTTTTATTTTCAGATATTAATTAGTTACTATTTAAAATTAATTAACTGTTAAAAAATATTTTTCTCTCTACATATTTTTATTATTTAAAAAATCTTTTTGTCATTGAAAAAATTCTCCTGATTTCTTATAAAAAAATCTGATTTTTGAGCGTCGTAGGTTGGCAAGTATTTTAAATCGAATCTACTTATCCCGTGATTATAGACTTTATTGCGCCAATGAAATCGATAAAAATAACTGGTGTTCTGTATGTATTGAGATGTCGATATGTATTAGCGTGCTTTTGACGTCATATAGTCCTTTATTTTAAACGATAATGCCAAGCACCTGGCAGAGTTACCAGGTGCATGGAACTTCTGTAGGATTGATAGTTCTGACAAATAGCTGAACAGGTGCCAGATTCGAATCGCAGTTAAAGAGTTAATCATGGGTGTCCATGTTTGGGGACATTAAACAAAACAAAACTAATCAAATTGCTTGATATCGCAGTCGGAACTGCATGTTAGACATTTTGACTACCAGTCGACAGATGCTTTATTTTATCGCAATAAAATCAATATAGGTAGTTACGTTTGAGAAGAGAAAATAAATATTAAACAACACGAATCGAACTGCCTGTTCCTCAAGTCGTTGCTCTTTGCTCAGGTAATTGATTTTCCTTGCAAAAAGATGCGGCTACCATCATTAGCCCCTGAGATTCGATAGATTTCTATTGAAACGGATTAGCTGCCCAATAAATTTGTTTTGGTCTGGTGTAGCTTAAATACTGGCAGTTTATTAAATGAAGTCTTCCGAGAAAACTGTTGTTTCTCGCCTTACTTATATTTTGTAATCAGCGACGTGTTCTAAAAACTGTAGTGATCTTTACGCGAAATATTAACGCGATTTGATGGAAAAATATAACTTCAAAAAACTAGCACATTTAAATAAAAACTTCTTCATTGGTTAATTGTAAACTCATATTTCTTGTTTAAAAATGAATCAAATAAGGTAAACCTTCACATCAAGATAATTTTGGTCTTAATTTGTTCTTAGGTTAAAGGTCGTGATGCGTTAAAATACGTGTAACTGATTGTCAAAGAGATGTTCTTCCTAGTCAGATTAATGAAATTTAATAATATTAATAGTAATGATGAAATAAATAAAAGCTTTCAGATTTTATATTACGCCTAAATGGGCATGTTTTTCATTTACAGACACATACACGTTTCGAGAGCATTTGGGCTAAAAATATTTGAAAACAGCGTATCTTTAGAATTTCTGATAGGCAATCTCGCGAGCTGGAAGATAAGTGTTTTATTCCCTATAGTGTTGCCATGCTCACGTTGGAACAATTTGCCCGGAAAGACTATTAATTTCGCTTTGGCATTTTGCGTTGGTTCACTTTTCAAATTGTTCCCACTAAGTATTAGAACACTGTAGCATAATAATAATGTAACCCATTCGAATATGGGCATCTGGAATCCCGAATTTGGAATTTATTTTATTATCTATTTCATCTTCTGTCAAACAGTAAAAAATTTTTGAGTAACAAACTCAACGATTTCAAAGCGAGTAACGGCAACACTGTACGGTGAAAGGGGGGGGGGAATTATGCCAGCACACGAGACTATCAGAAATTTTAAAGATATGCTCTTATAAATATTTTGTGATATTGCTGTTAGACTGAATTTTATGGTTAAGTGCGAAGAACATGATATTTAATAAGTAAAGGTAACACAACAAAACGTTAAAAAACTCCCTTTGGGCGTAATATAAAATATGAAAGCTTTCAGTTTTTTTTAATTCAAAAATTCGTTAAAGTTTTATGGAATATAAAACGGGTAATAAAACAAATTCGAAATTCAGTATTCGGTTTTCGAGGAGCCCACATTCGGGTGGAGGACTACGTTATTCATATCGTTATTTTTCTCAAAGCGAGAGATGCAATACAAAACTTTATGGTATCTTTGTTTTTTACATTGATTCTAGGTATCGTTTTTTTCACAATGCGCGAAACATTATTTAATTTCTTTAAATATAATACAGGGCGATAATATTTGATGGCAACAATTTTTAAATGATACAGCCGTTTATAGTAATTCGTTTATATGCCATTTCGAGACTAATAGCCCTTCTTGGGCCCATTTGGGCTAATGATAACAAAACTAATAATAAAAATTTGAAAGCCTTCTTTTTTTATGTTGCGCCCAAAGAGGCTTGTTTTTCATTTGCAAACACATACGAGCTAATGTCCCTTTGAGCTAAAAATACGTGTAAAAATAGTATATCTTTAGAACTTCCGATAGACAGTCTCGCGCGCTGGAGATAAAAGATGTTTTTTTCCCGTGCTGTGTTGCCATTGCTCGCTTTGAAATTGTTGAGTTCGTTAATGAAAAATTCGGGCTTCCAGGTGCCTATGTTCGGATGGAGGACTGCGTTATTCAAAATATGATGGCTTTCGTCACTGGCGTTTTTTCACAGTCCGAGGAACATATATACAAACATGCAGATTCTTCATCCTGTAATTTATTTAAAAATAATAGAGAGCGATAATATTTGGGGGCAACAGTTTGAGTGTGAAAAATGGTAAGCCATTTATAGTGAACCGAACCTTCTTGGTCGGGAAATGTCGGCAACGTGACGTCGCGACTTATCATGGCCACCTTAAAGCGTACGAATAAAACTACGAAGCATATTATTAAATGAAATTACTCTGACGTTGAGAAAAAATAGCAACATCGTTAGGATCATTAAAAATGCCTTTAGGTATAATTTGCATAAAATACCATTGAAATTTCCACTGATCTCCCAGGTTTTACCATGTATATATTTGTGTTATAGTTACCATTTAGACATTTTTGTGTGCCTAGATTTGATTAATTTGGAAACAGTTATTTGCAGTTCTTGCGATTTTTCTATATACAAAGTAGAAAATCCTTTATGTTAAAATTAGAACAGAAGACTTATAAACGTTCAATGATGAACAGCTAACATGTAAACAACACCGAGTAGAATGTAAACAAAACCAAGCAGATGTCTGCTTATGGCAGCGGCCATGATAAGTCGTGACTTCATAGCGTGACTTTTCATAGTTTCGTTTTCATTGTATGGGAGGTATGGAATAAGCCTTCCCCATGTATTCTAACCTCCTTGGAACCGACGCAGAATCCCATTTCGAGATGAATAGCCAGCCGCTTTCTGACTAAAAAAAAATCCTGCCGAGTATGAACACAAATTCATTTAAAAGTTATGCAGACTGTATTTATTAAATTTCAGATTTCTTATCCGTATTAGATTTTTTCTAATCTTATACGAATGCGTGAAATTAGAAGCAATATTTTCGAAGTACCATTTGTAAGAATATTTTGTAATTCAATTTTATGCAACTTCTAAATCAACTTCCTTTTCTTCAGGTGAAGTCACGTAATTTTCCCAATTTTTTTCATCATCATTTTTTGCATGTTATAAATTTTTCTGCTGCAGTTTTAAAGTTCACAAAACTATCTTACTTAGAACATTTTTATAGAAGCGTAGTTTAAATAAAATTTGTCTGTTTTTGTTAAAAAGTGCCATGCGATCATAATTGTCGCAGGCGGAAAGCTTGTCATGTTTGATTTTAGCTCCTAAGAAGTTGTTGAGTCATTAAAAAGATATTCTTGCCTATCCGTGTTCTAATAACGCAAAGAAATTTACAGATTTATTTCTAACCGTATGAAAATTTTTAAGGCTGTAATTTCACAACCCCGTGTAATTTAATTTCTGGATTTTTTGGATTTTTCGATGCCTACGACACGAAATTTTTCTCTCAAGTTAAAGCAGTATAATTTTTATTCCTATAACAAAATGAGCGATTTAGAAACTCTAGTACGTACTTGCAGTTTTTATATTTATATTGTCTCAAAGTGTTTGTTTATTATAAAAAATGTTTCTATTATTCGGAGGTATCAGTAATTTAATTTCTTTTTAACTCATTTAATAATATATTTGCGAACGGCAAGTATTTTGCCTCTATTACTTTCGTGAATTGTTTGGCATAAATATCTATTTATTGCAGATTTTCCTCTATCAGAAACAAAAATTTCCGTTCCTGTTATTCACGAGTAGAAGTAGAGGTACAGGCCTCGACCTTGATGCTTTTCGATCTTGAAATTTCTTTTCGTAAAATACATAGAGGAAAAATCCTTCACCGAGCGCGATTGTTGCGAACCAGGTACACTGCCCTATGTTCCTGTTGCGGTAATTTAGTAACGTAAACCTTGAAATATATGGAACACTTTTACGTCTTTTAGATGATTTGGCAATTTTACTTTTAAAGCTTTTATTAAATAAAAATGAAGCAACGCGTTCAGGAATTAAATGTGATTATGTAACGCACAACAAGGAAGTATGTTATCGGATTTTATGTTGGCAAAACATTTCGTCCGCCCTTTTCCTCGTGTACCTACCTACCTCTTCTACAGGAAGTAAGGCTTTACTATTAAAACCTTTTTAGTAAGTTAATGATCTCTTTCCATTTGCTCGCATGTCTTCTCAAGCTGATAAATGTAAAAGGGAGAAATAGATTAAGTGATTGATTATCAATGATATCATTCTTTAAGCTCGGAATCCGGTGTAACCTTGATTATTATCTCTAGGGCAGAGCAACAGTACTAATCGAATAATTGGTTCCAGTACAAGGTTATACCGTGTAATCGATTTTGCCATATTCCGGACTATTTAAAACCCGGCTAATCGAGGAACTAACTACTACATACTAAAAAATCTGATGTGTACACCACATGACTTCCTTGTACGGAATATTAAATTATACGTATTTTGCATTTCACTTAAACTTATTGGATTGAATTAAATCTACTTCGTCGATAGTGCATAAACCACAACAGAATAAATGCACTCTATAGAAATTAAATTTGTTTACCATAGCGATATTCTGGCTCTAGGTTCACTTAATAGCGTTACGTCTCATTCATTTTGTAACTCAGAATGCACAAAAAATATGTGTGAATTATCTAATTATTTAATCGTTGCCACATGTTCTATTTAAATATTATAATAAATCTAAATCGATGTGTAAACGAAATTAAACAAACAAAAGGAACAGTTTTTCACAGACGATTCAGTAATTCTCATTAAATTAATTCAGTTCTCACTTCGCCACAAGGCAAATATATATTAAAAACTTAAAATATCATTATTAAAAATTACGAAGTAAGTCTTAAACACTTATTTCCTCGAATAAATTCCAGAATAGATTAAGCATGATTTAATTCGAAATAATAAAAGAAGGCGTTATTTTTATTGTTGCGAAGTTTAGGTTCTTTAGATTGGCAACAAATCCACTATTCTCCTAAGTTTCAAATGTAAACAAATATGTCCGCCATGAGAAAAATGATTAGTCTTAGCCGCACTTAAACAACTTTTAAATTGTTGATAATTCTACAAATCTTTCATGCAGATTTACAAAAGACATAAAAACCTTAACCGGAAGATAAGAACAACATAATTCAATTATTTTTAAAGCAAAGAATGCACATCAAAAAAAAAAAAAAAAAAAAAAAAAAAAAAAAAATTGTAGAGCCATTAGGTATTCTTTGAAAGCAGGAGAAATGAAAAGTGACTAATGTCCTCGACGGGACTCAAACCACGGACCTCTCGAATATGCGTTGAACGTGCTAACCACTACACCACGAAGGTACGCCAAGAAGGCGGGAGAAATACCTTATAAACTGAGCTCATTGAGCCGAGTAACAGAGTGTATATATATATACATATATTTATATCCTTTTGGTGCGGCCGATTGCAACCAAAATAGGTGATGCACATCTACATGTTGTAGCAGTTCTATATGCAAAATTTCAACGTTCTGAGGGTACTCGTTTTTGAGTTATGCGAGATACATACATACGTACGCCGCAAAAATCTCTTCAGAATCCATTTTAAATCAGATTTATAAATTTTGGGGGGGGGGAAGAGTCTTTTATTCTGTCCTAACGTATCAAACTTACGTCCTTACACTCAAAAACATCAATAAATTGCATTCGATAGCGGTCATAATAGATATTTTCGTTGAAATGTGTTACCCGAAATTTTTCGTGATTATTATGCTTCCTTTTTACTTCGTACTAGAAAGTAAAAATGATAATTGATTACCAAAAAATTATTTTCTGCTTTATTGTTAACTATTTCTCCCGCAAGTTTGTGGCAACGAATTGCATTCCTTATCTTTCGGCGAATTGTAAGGTTACGTATCATATTAGGTCCAATCATTTTGAATAGTTCTTCAGCTTTTCATTCTCTTGCACACACTTCACCTAAGTTGGTATTGTGTAAGTTATCCTTCCGTTCTTAACAAGCCTGTTGTTCGTCTTTATTAACACGTGTTTCATTATGTTCAGTCAGAGTGAAGGCCATGTGTTCATTGGTCTTCACTTTGATGCGTTCATTTACGTTGTCCGAATCTAACTCTTTGAAATTAAATCACTAGCCAATATCCACTTATGATTGACTTCACTCTGAGTCAGTCAGTAGCTTATGAATTTCAAAACCACTGAAATCATTTGCACTGTGTCGTATGGTATGGTATGATTTCGTATTCGTCTTATATTCCTTGCCATTAATTCCTGGGATGCTTCGCTTTTATTTTCGATAACATTTCTGATGTATTAGTTAATCCAGAATTCTGATAAAATAGGTGCAATTTCTCCTAATGCAGTTTTTTATTACTTGCGAAAAAGTGCAACAAAAAATAAATATGTATCTTACAAAATAACTTTAAAATGAAGCGCTCAAAAAGAACCGAACATTTATGCTTAAAAGTTAATTTTGTCTATTGAATATCAGGAAACTGAAGAAATCTGCAATGCCCTCACCGGTATTCGAACACCGGACCTTCCGAATACGCTTCGAGTGTTCTTCCAGTTACACTAAAAAGACATGCGGAAAGGAAATAGAAAATACCTATAGATTAATTTTTAAGAATATTTTTCTTTTTTGCTTCATTAAAGTTTAGTTTGTTTTGAAATTTTCTAGGACTGCAGTAAATCTGGACTGGACTGCTAGGCATTGTTCTAATTTTACCAAAGAAGGAAAAATTTGGAGGGTAAATAGTGAAAATTTGCGAAACTGTCGCTGTCGAAGATATATAGTAACATTTAGAGAGGAAGAGAGAGTATGCTTACCAAAAAATGGAGCAGTAATACGAATAAGTAACACGTGATTAAACAAATATTATATTATTAGTCCAAAGGAGCTTTGTCCCTAAATTGAATTCTTGTAGATTTCATTTTCGTTTTGCGATTTTGCGTTGGAAGCATTAAAAGTCTGAATCACTTTTCAAACTGTTGCCACCAAATCTTGCAGCGCTGTATTATATTTAAAGAAATCAAATAATGAGGAATCTGCGTAAATGCATGTATATTTCTCGAAATATGATAAAACAACGGTACCTAGAGCCATCCAGTTTTGAATAACGTACGTTTCCACCCGAATATGCGCATCTGGAAGCACAAATTTGGAATTTGTTTTATTATCTATTTCATATTTTGTAAAACTTTAACGAATTTTTGATTGACAAACTCAAGGATTTCAAAGCGAGCATTGGCAACGTTGTACAGAAAAACATTTTTATCTCCAGCGCGTGAGACTGTGTATCGGAAATTCTAAAGAAATGCTAATTTTAAAATTATTTTGCGATATTGCTCTGCAACTGAATTTTATCATTTTAAGTGCGAAGAACATGATATTTAATAAATAAAAGTAACATACACCACGTCAAAAAAAGCCACACAGAATGTTAAAAAAAGTCCCTTTGGACGTAATTTAAAATCTGAAACCTTTCAGATTTTTTTCTCCCTTCAGCTTTTAATTGAAAGTAATATTTATAAAGCAATCAAATTCTGGAAATGTATTCAACACGGTAAAGTGTTTTTGTCCATTATAATACACATATTTGTTATGTACATACACATATTTCCTTCGTTAAGTTCTATTAAAAGAAAGTAAGAATTGTTTCTTTGCATTGACAGACAGCGGACAGCAATTATTTGAAAACAGCGATTACTTTTGAAATTATTTCTTTCCCCAACAACCATATTTAAGAAATCCAGTGTTGGTTTGGTTTATTAAATTGTGGCAAAGCATTCGAGAGCTATCTGCCGTAGGAAGCAAATTTTTTCGTGGAGCACTTTCTGAGGGAAACTGCTTCGTATACACGTAGAAGTCCAGCAAATTTAGGGAAATTTAAAATTTTGGTTTCACTTTTGCAATAGGATGGACCTGATTACTTTGGAATAGGATACCTTTGCAGTGTATTTTTGCAAAAATAATTACAGGAAGTAACATGATAATTATTTCAATTTAAAAATAATCTTAAGACAGAAATAGCTACAGAGGAAAAAAAAAAATGATAGGAAAATTTCGCGGATTTATCAGGTATTTACAAAAAGTCTGATGTTCGGGAAATTTTAGGAAAATCCGTAAAAAATTCCGCATTTAAGCCACTACGTTAATTATTACAATTTAGTCTGAAATTATTGATTTAAAAAAGCTACTAAGCAGTATGTAAGCATTTACAGGTAAGTCGAAAATGTGTAAAAACTGTCTATGAATAATGCAGGTGAACTGGAGATTTTAGTTTCGTTTGACATTGTTCCTTCATTTAAAAATCAATAATAATAACAACTCAGAACGAAAGAAATTTAATTTTTTGCTGTACCAGTAGCTAGGACAGTTTTGTTTCTGCTTTTATTATAGACAGATGCTACTTTTAAGTATAAAAATCGAATTTTAAATGATAAATGGCAAACGAAAGAAAACCTTGTTTTTAGATATAAAATCTTTTGTCATTCAATTTCCTTTTTTGCGGCAAAAATTGTAGTAAACCATTTTAAAATATTTTCCAAGCCCAACAGTACGGTTTTCTGGTATTAAAATGAACGTCAATGTGAACCAATAAAAGCGTCAGGTGTATTTATTTATTTAGTGGCCTGTTTAAATTTAAACTTGTGATGGTCTGTTATATTCTGTTATATAATTTAGTGTAAATAATAAAAAATAGAAACAAAAAAAAAAAAAGAGTGGTTACTAGCGTCGAGCAAAATTCCACGTAAAAACATCCCCTTAGTTTCGCTAGCCATTCTTGAATTCCAGTAGATTTAATTTTATCGATCAGCATTGTGATTACTACTAAATTCTCCCGAACATTACAAGGAAGAAACAAAAACGTACTGATTACTTTGTAGAGATCCTCACTTTGTATCTAATAACTAAATGTTGAGGAACCTAGTGAGCAGCTAAAGGAATAGTCGCTGAAGTTCAGAAACAGAGACGTAAACTCAAGAAGGGTTAATTACCCTTTATTGCTCAAAGTAAAGATTCACAGATGGCTCCTTTCTCAGGGCTTACAACAAAGCCTCCACTTGGGCATAAAGTCAAAAGTGTAAGAAATAAGGACTTGACTAATGGCTAACTAAAGAGATTTAGCCGAAGCTAACGCAGTTCTAAATAGTTGGCCCGTAATATTAAATACGTAATACGGCCGAGCGTAGTTACGGTTTAGAGAGACGTAGCCAAAAGGCAAACGCGCTCTATTCAGAAATTCTGATTCTCTCTGCTGAAGTCAGTGGAACTTCGACCCAAATGCTATCCAGTGTTCATTTGAATTAACCCGATTCTAAAAGCTCATTCTGGTAAGGAATTGTAAGCTAAAATTAGGAGAGTGGCTTTAACTTAAAAATAACTGTTATAAACTTAGGATAAACCTTACATCTTAATTTTAGATGTTTCAACATGCATTTTCTGTTATTTGGTGTCTAGAGATGTCATAACTATCCAGCACCTTTATCAAATTCTCCATTTGATTGAATCAAATAACCTTCACTACGTGTTTTAATTGGGGGAGGAGAGATACTGTTATGCATATAGGGTTTTCAACCGTAGTGGGAAGATATAAAATTTATTATTTACCCTAGAAACTTTATTTGCTTTGCGAGAAGTAAAATGGGGGGAAAAAGTATTTATTAAAACACTACATATTTAAACACTTTATCAAAATAAAATTAAAATTTTTCATTGATTTATTCAAACAAAATTAAAATATTTCATTGATTCATTCAAATAAAATTAAATTATTTCATTGATTATCTTCCTTTCTTCTCCACTTTCTCCATGTTGGATGCTGAATGTGGCTTTGTTCTCAAAAGAATCCGCCGCAGTAAATTTCATTCATTTCTTATTGAGTCAGATTCATTTTATGTGGCTGTAGGAATTTTCGAAATGTTTCAGACAGTCTAAACTAGATGCAAATGTATATCGTCTGGTTTTAAACAACTGTTTTACGATAGCGGTCTTGCTTTCGTAAAGAAAAGCGTTGGTAGAGAGCTGAGAAGAATATATAAAACGCCTGAGAGAAAGCTGAGAAGAATAAATATAAAAATATGTAGCTTCTTGGGGGTCGGTTGTCGGCGGTATGATTTGGTTTCATGAGCATACTTGTGTTTCTCGCAATGTGTATGGAAAGTTCATCACGATAGCATCTGCATTCTTAACATAAATAACACTAACATTTTTTTATATGCACTTTATTCTGTTATCTGTGATTAATTTAGAACCCGCCAATTACAGAGGAATAAGACCAACGAATAATGGCATTTCTTCCCAGATTCGGCGATTGGACTGACTTGCTTGGGGTTTCAGAGGTTTTCTTTATGAATATGCAGTGTGTTCTAGAAAGTAATCCCATAAGAAACGAATAGTTTCGCACGCTTTGTAATCAATTAACTACCCTTTATTTGTATATTAATTGCGGCAAAGCACGCGAAGGTATCAGTCGGAAAGAAGTCTTCATAAAAGCATTTTCATTTTTTCGCGGCGTTAGCTGCTCGGGGCTGTTGAATTTAGCTGCGCTTGAACTAAATGAATTATATAGCATGCCTTCATAAGGATGTCCCATCATAAAAACGCCTGCACCTTTGTGCAGCTCAGCCACAATTCGAAAATACAAATTTTCATAAGAGTATATGCGCATTTTTATTGAAGATCATTTTCTGAGAAAGTGTGAGAAAGCAACTCTCACTCATAAGGATGATGGCACGTTTTATGCCAGAGCACCATTTTGCAGGTTCGATTTTTGTCTGCATTACTGTCCAATCTTTGGCACCTTTATACAAAATGTCTTCCCTGGACTTTGCTTAAAGGTGTTCTTATCTTTGTGCAACTGAAATGATTTTCCATAAAGCTGTCAAAATTTATTTCGTCTCCTGTGTAATTAATTTGACAGTAACGCAGACGGAAATCGAACATTCAAAAGGAGGCTCCGGCGTGAAGGTGCCACCTGCAGTTGTTTTAAAAAAAAAAAAAAAAGGAAGCTGAACGTCATAATAGTGCGTTGGGTCACATTTATGAAGATTTGTCTTTTCGAATTGCGTACGACCTGCTAAAGGATGTGAGAACTTTTATGACGGCACGCGCTTGTGAAGTAATCCCAGTTGTTTGCAAATACGTAGAATCTTCTACGTTATTCCATATTTGTAGCGAAAATATTCAGTTGTTCTTATGATCTTTAAGTATGTGCAGGTACATAGACCACATGTATTTTTCAATATTGAAATAATCTGTAAGCCAATCTTCCAGCCCAAATTTTTGGTGAGAAAGCGTATAGTCTTCAGTTTCAAATGAGCATTTTTCCCCTATCGATATTGCTTGTTAATGTATTAAAGCTGGATTCTTCTGTTCAAACAGTACTGGAAACTAGCCATCAGTAAAAGTGTTAGTACTGTGCATTTTTCTGTATTTCATCATGTTTAAATACGGTGTGTGTATGTGTGCGATACAGATATTTCCAGTATGATGGAATCAACTAATTTATTGTGTCAAATATAAAACGTAATAAAAAGAGGAGTGTCTGTTGACTTAATGAATTGCCTATAATTAAATTGTCATAACCGTCCCGAATATAGATGTGATTTTTCTTCTATTTTTCCCATGTATGTGTAATAAACGAGTTGAAATACCGTTTCCGAAGGTTACTTCCCTGAAACACGGTCTAAATGCATATTAATGTTTTGAAATTGCAACTGGTGTAGTTTTAAATTGCTTTTGTTAAGCAATGAAATTTTACAGACAACTTCCATCGAGTGACTATCCGAATGCAAAAATTTGAAACATTCGTATTTATGGGGAGGGAGGAACCTCATTCTCACAGGTGATTTAATACCCGTTGCTTGAGCAAACCGGTTCTTTTCCAGCGGTGACAGTTTTTGAAATAAAAAAGATTTTGTGATTCCCTATCACCGTCTCAGGAGCAGACAAAGAACACATTAAAATGCGGTATAGAAGAGTGTACAGGGAAGGGCGGGCAAGAAAACAAACTGAAATTCTTTTTCATTGCTTTGAAGATCAAAATGTTATCTAAATTGTGGGTTAAGACAGGAGCTTTGCGTCATTTACATGGAAATCCCGAGTTGGGGTATCTGATACATAATATGTGTAAAATTGTCTCACGAAATATGTTCCAGGATGTCTGTTCTTGAATGTGTTTCTGATATTTTCGGTGCTGTTATAAAAGGTCTGATCTGATAATTGTTATTTTTCTTTTCGCAAACGCAGTACTTCGATAAATTCAGTCATCAGTTGATTTCTGCTAATATATATTTTGAAAATTTCAATCTAAAAGAAAGTAGTGCTTTTTTTTTTTTTTTTTTTTTTTTTTTTTTTTTTTTTTTGTTTTGTTTTGTTACCTTTGCGAAGGTAATGTGCTGTGTACCTAACAATTACGAAGCGACATTTAAAAAAATAGAGGGCTATTCTGATGTAACACCTAACTGTTTACGTTCTATTTTTCACAAACACTACTCAATTACAACAATATATTGATATTCTCTAAAAATATAAAATTATATTTAGTCGCCCTTTACGATTTTATTATCAATTTAATGTCTTTATTACTACCGTATATTCCGGCGTATAACGAACGCCTGCATATAATGTTAATTACATTTTTTAATTTTTAGATGTATTCGCTGTATAAGAAATTTGAAAGATACAGTTGCGATTCTGTTATCTTTTGAAGTCATTCAATCGAAGATTTTTTGCTGACTTTGAACAATGGTATACTGAATTGACAAACGATAAGGGGAACAATATGTATGAGGGAATAAATCTACAAAAATTGTTGGTTGCATTCAATACACATGCACACAAGAATGTTATTCTAAAGTTTTCGAGAAAAGGGGGACACGAATATACTTCCGATCCGAATAAATTCGCGGTATAAAGAGTCAGAAGTTTTCTCTTTCTGTAGTCATCTGAAGCTGTGATTTTGAAGTGAGCATCGAAGGCTTTTGTAAATAGCATTTGCTTTAGTTGAAATGCAGTTGATCTAATATTACGTTTAGTAGTAAATATGGCGCCTGCTAAACGAAGCAAACATAGTGATGGTTTCAAATGCAAAGCCATTCAGTTTGCGAAAAAAATGGAAATCGTGCTGCAGCAAGAAGTTAGATATTGGTAAAAGTTCTATATGTGAATGGAAGAAAAATGATATCACAATATTTAATATGCCAAATAATGAATATGATTTGCGGAAAAGGATAATGAAATGGCCCATCCTAAAAGGAAGTGTGTCCAACTGGGTCCTAGAAAATCACCAAAATCTATAGTAATAGCAACTAATTACATGTAGAAATCGAATTTTTTTTATGCTCATCTTTTCCTTACTTTTAAACCTATCGTTTTTATATCCGGCGTATAACGCCTATAAATTTCAGTCTCATTTTTTGTATTAAATGTGCGTGTTATACGCTGGAATATACGATAATTTACTGTTTCTCACTGTTTTAGAAGGCTAATTTAAAAAATATTCTTCCGATATTACATGCATTTCTTACTAATTATTATGAAGACGTTGTTTCTAAATTTGAATAAATAAAAAAGAAGTTAATTTCTCTTTCCTTTTATTTTCAGGTAAGCTGTTTTGATTTTTTTTCGTAGTATGTTTCACGTACAAAATGGTAAGTTGTCAAAAATATTTTATTTTTTAACGTAATTTTACTTTCTGTATAAACTTAAGAGGACGAAATAGGCAAAGATATTAAATTGTAAAGGAAACAAGGCCAGAAAAAATATATTTTATGTATGTAATTCTAACTTTCGTTTGGAGTTATATTTGCTTGCAAGAAAAGTAAATGTTAGTAAATCAATAATGTGAATATTTTTTAAGGAGGGAAAACTATTTAAACTCGTATTTAATCGTGTATTTTTAAAACATACAAGCAAATTTTAGGGGCAGTTTTCGACGTTAGCTTAATTTTCAATCTGATAATTGAATAGTAATTGGGATTATTTGCATCAACGCGAAGTATTAGCATTAAACGCCAAAAGAACGTTGAAGAAATACGCTAGTTTCTAAAACAAAATTTTTCAGAAAACTCCCACCTTCCCCAAAACTTGTTTAGGAAGGCAGTAATTATTGAACGAAAGACCTGTAAAAAATTGACATCGTAAAAAATTACTGATTTCGTGGAATTCTTACATCTTTGTAAAGGAGAATTGTATGAGAATGATTGAACAAAAAATTGTGTTTCTTTCCAAAAATGTGAACAAATATTTTTCTTCTGTTTTCAAATTTATACTTCAAAACAGTATTTTCAAATAGATTTAATTACTTTTTAATTGTTGAAGCCGAATTCTGGTGTGGCTTTTTTCTTGTGCGCATTAATTCATGTTTGTTTATAGCGAACGAAGTGAACCAGTTGAATGCTTGTGAATGGCGAAGGCAGTATGTTTGGATTCTAAGTGCGGTGCAATTTTATGCACGAAAACCAAAGACGCTCTGACGCGATCTATTTGCAGAACTGCTCGTTGCGTCAGCAAGGAATTCGTTACCGCTGTAGGGTAATTTTTGTTGTTTAATGGTGTTATCATCGAAACTTAACATTAATTATTTTTTTTGCTCCGCGTGTTTATTTAGTTTGATTTTCTAGTTTCGTATTATATTTTATATGTTGACAAAACTGAAAAACTGCGCTGCTTCCTCGTGGTGTCTTCTACAAAGAAATTGATTTGAAGATGTCTCGTATCGTATCGATCTTGGATTAGGATTTCAGATTAAAATTGTGTTTAAAAAGGAATGAGGCAGTTTACATAAATAAGACGTGAATTATCTGGATATGCGTCTTCCCTTACTTCCGCGAAGTAAAGAATGAAAGCCAAACTATCCGAATAAGTGTGTTAAAAATGTAGTAAACTGAGCAAAAATAAACTGTTGTGAGCGTAGGGTTTTGAGCAAAACTCGAGACACACAAGTTCCCAAATTACGGTGCAGAAAGCTCTCCGTCGGTTATTGCGCAAATTTTCTTATTTATATTTAAAAAAATGTGGAATTTATGCAAGTGTATTGAAATTAAATTTGAAAAAGTTTGGGACAGTAGGGAGAGAAGCTTTTGTACGTGTTCAGACAAATTAGTTTCCTTTGAACTTAAATTAGGCAGATTTGCTACCATAATAAAATCTGTTTGCGTTATTGTGCAAGTATAAAATAGCAACTGCATATATTTGCTCTCAACATTTCCCGAGCATTTTCGTATTGCGATTTACGGTTCTATCACTGTCCACTCTGCGTGTCCTGACACGCTCGACTTACGCCAAATAACTTCTACTCGAGCGGAACCTTCTCGGGTTCCGGTGTTACGCGCTTTTTCTGGTGGTAAGCATACCTTAACGTTCTCACCAAGAGATTATTACGGTTAAGTTTCTGGAAGAGGGTGGTTTTTCCTGGAGCGAGCGCACACATGCAGAGTTTCGGTTGAAAAGAGAAGCTGGAAATTGGTGGGTGATATGCTGCTATTGAGTCATCGAATTTTTACGTTATAGGGTCGTGAATGTGCGAAGGCCGCACCTAACGGATTAATTCTCATTTGGTAGTTAGAAAAGTTGCCCATTTGTGAAGGTCGTTTTCTAAATACTATTACTATTTTATAATGCTGTCCATAATAATTTGGAGAAGTAATAATTTTCCCCCTCCGAGATGTGTAAATTTAAGATTGTGATATAAGAATCTATACAGTTTTAATATTCTCTTTCTATGTGAACACGGGGAAGGAAGTAACTTTTAATTTTGTTCTTTTTGCTAAATGTAAAGACTATTCTTAATTTCTAAATAATGTTTACAGCTTTTGATAACTTCCGTAAAGGATTTTTCGAGTCTCTTGAGATTTTTCTGCTATTCAATAAGTTTCAATTTAAAAGTCGTTGCATTCTTATCCGAAAATACTGTAACGAATTATTGAAAGGAGATGCTTTAGATATTATATTGTTCTTTAAGGAAATAGGTATGAAATTACTATAATTTTCTCGGTTGAACTTAACAAGTTGTTTTTGTTGTATCTTAAATTAAAATACGTTAATCACATGAGGGGAAAATCTGTTAAAAATATTGAAATTGTTCCGCATTTTTAATATAATATAAAAGTTTAGATATTATGTCCAAGGATTGAATTTTTGTTGTAGAAAAATTATCGTAGCAAATGCTAATATAAAGGTTTTCAGTGAATAAATATTTGAAGTATTTGAATTTTGGGAGGAGAAGATAAACAAAATGTATTTAACAATTTTGAATCAATGTTCTTAACTTGGAAGTACAGTTCTGGAATCACCAAAGTACAGGGGGATTCAGCTAAACGAGTTGAAACTTGTAGATGCCATAGTTTGTTTAAAGACAGATTGGAATCATATGGCAATAGTATGTCGCAAACACCAACTATAGTTCGACCGTCTGAAATGCAACCCTGGCTGGCATTCTGCCAAAACACATAGACTGGTCCAAAAGGGGCGTTATCACTTGCTGCGACGTGAAAGTCTTCGCTTCTCCGGAAAGAGGTATGCTGAAGGGAAAGAAAGTCCCCATCCTTCCCCCCTATTTTGTGAATAATTCAGTCCGAATGGCTCATGCGTGTTTGCGCTTATGGTCGCGGATGAGGGGGTCGAACTATACCTGCAGAAGTAAAAGGATGGCCAACTTCGCAGATCTGGAGATGGTTATGTACCCCCTGCGTACTGTGAAAACTGAATTGCAACGGGTCGAGTTGCTGTGTGAGACTGTACCAGGAATGATAAGCGTTTTTCCAGAATCGAAAACAATTGACCCGCACTTCTGACATCAAAAAAGACTTGATATTCGGTTCATATTACATTTTATAGTGCATAATTTTCGGCCAGGAGGGTTGCAGCACATTCGTGTGTTACATTACTTTTTTATAGTGCATTAACGGCGTGAAAGTGATGTTTCCGACCTACCATTGCGAAATAATTCGGATTTGGTGGACGGGATACCTTGTACAATGTCTTTGTACAAATTACCCGTCCAAGAAGTTTGTTCGTGCTTAGCTAAATCACTGCATATATTTACGTGTGAGATGCATTTGATTTAAATAAATATTAGCATTACTAAGTTAAAAATGTATGTCTAGACTAAAACCAGTTAGGAATATGATATTAAAATTTAGACGTTTGTCCAATATTCAAATTTCATTATTGGGCAGTTCTTCGGTTAATGATAAGGACATGTTCTCGTCTGAAAGCACCTTCCAGAATGATTGAAATCATATCTGCGTGTACACATTCAGGGTGATATTATCTAAGAAAATATTCTTTATGGTCTCTTAACTTATCGTGTGTTTACATTCCCTTTGAACTGCTTTGGGTCGAAGTTTAAAATGTGTCGATAACACCTCACATAACAACATTCGCTCTTTTATTCATTTTTATAAAACTGTGTTCTGAAATTCTGTTTACAAACAAAACAGGACATCGGCGATTGCGGTTCTTTGTGCATTTAGTTCGTTTTTGTATTAACTCTAAAAAAGCCTTTTCTATTTATTGAACAGAATTTATAAACGAAGAAGTGAATGTTTTAAAAATAGCTCTTTAAGGCGAATTTTGAAGATTGCTTTAGACTAGATATGCATTTAGACGTCTGACTGCACAGACATTTTTATAATTTAAAGTCGGGGAAGTGATTCATCGGATGTTAAAATGTAATTTTATTTGCTTTTGTCGTTTTATTGTAATGCTTTCTATGTATGGTATTCATGTATATTTGCATTAGTCTAAGCAAAAATTCAGTAATGTGCATAACAGTTTTTACTGCAGCGGCCATTTGGATAATAATTAAAAGTTACTTCGTGGTAAAGAGGTTCATACCTTTTCATGTTTATTATGTATATATGTAATAAAATTTTAAATTATATTTAAAAGTGTTCAGTAGAAATTATTTTGCTGTTTTGAAGAAATGCAACTATATTGTAATTTAGAATTTTCTGTCATGTTTGGACAAAAAGAGCAAATGCCCTTACACTATAGCAAGTAGATTCTGAAAGGAATGTTGCTAAGCAGAAAATTCGCTATGCAGAGTAAGTTTGCCATCTCGTACCCATTAGTAAACTCGGGCAGTTTTCTGTGTTATTGAAGTCTTGAAACATATTTACTAGGCAGTCTCTTCAGTCGTTAAGCAGCAGTAAATACTGAAACAAAAAGTCTGATTCAGCGATTTGATGTCATTGCAGCAGAGTAAAAAGTAATCGAGATTAATACAATGGCTGAATGTTCGGGTGGATTTAAGTGTGATTTCAAAAAGCCATCCGTATTTTCATCTAGTGTTGGATCATTGGCAGTTATCGCGAGGAAAATATACGTTAAAGGTGTTTTTATATTCTTTTTGTAAGAAAACCTATCTATACCGTAGATAGGAATTATTTTCGTTTCTTGGCTTTCAAATAAAATTGACCTTTTTAATATTCGCCTTGAATTTCTTCCCCAATATAAATTCAATACGAATGTCCTTTTCTATTTTATCTGTACAGTTAATTTCAAGTAGATTTTTGCTTATTGTGAGGAAAATATTTTATTTATTATATGAGCATTTTTGAAGATGTATTAAACATTTGGTACTCCAATTCGATCCTGCTTATAATAATGCATCATCATTTGTGCAGAGCCTTCAGGATATGGTTTTTAATTCGTTTTTTCTTAGGTAACCAGAATGAATTATTAACTGTAACCATAGAAGTTAGAAAACATTAAATAAAACGTTCTTTCTTAAATGATATAGTAGTTATAACTTAAGCCACAGTTGTATTAAACAACCCATATCATTGTTGATCTCCAATTTTCTTTTATTGCATTTTGAATTTTTTTTTATTTATTTATTTTAAATTTTATGATACGTAAATAGGGAAAATGAACCAGTTAAGTGTACAAAGTTACGTAGGATGGTAGTTCCTGAACTGTTTCTCACATTGTAACCTACCAGTATCTCAAGATAATTCAGCCATTTTATACTTTACTTAGTAAAAATTAATAATTTCATTCTCTCTCATTGAACAAAATTCAAGAGGTATGAGTTTATTGTAATTTTAAAACACGACTGGCTTGTCTTTTGAAACTCTTTTTTGCGGTACTGTGAAAGAAATTTATTATTTTTGTGTTGTGATTGTCTTGCCTTAAGAAACAAGATAAGTAAATGTATATGGAGTTAAGACGTTCTTCCCTTATGGGGTGGTGTAACGATTAGCGCACTGAAGCGATTAATTCGGAAGTACGGTGTTTAATTTTTTGATCAGGGTATATTTTTTCATTTTTTCCCCCCTCGTCCTGAATCTTCATTTCGGCGCATGTTTCTTCAACGAGAGGAAAAGATTATATTTAGAGAAGCTTCACTTCTAGAAAGTTTGCGGAAGGAGGTTTTATTCGTAGCCAAATCTACGAAAATACTGTGTGATGTAAGCAGTTTGAAGTGTTCTGCGCGAAACGAACGCAGGATGAAACTAGTAATAGTCTTGAGATTTTTATACATGCTGTTGCTGGTTATTATAAACGTGTTGCTTAAAATATACAGGCTAAATATTAAACAGAACTTTTTGATTAGCTAAAATCTGTCACTGAGAAAATATTTCTGTCACAAAATTATCGAAACTATAAAATATTTTTTTTTAAATAAATATTTTAGTATATAATTTCTACAGGGATAACGGAAGATTCATCATTATTTATTCTAATAAAACACCTTTTGCTGCTAAAAAGAAAATGTAATTCCGTCAGTTTTGAACATAATTTGTCTCATGTAATAAATTATTATATATCCTTATTGACAATATTCGTGCACATCACGTAATGACATTAAAAATACGCAACGGGACAATGAATTAATGAATATTTTACATCGGCCTCCAACTAGTTTCGTCATCAGTGTGTGGTGGTAACAAATTCGCGCTCGCGTGCGAGACAGCTGAGTTTCCCTCGTGGATTAATCCACGTGTGAGTACTACTTACTATACTTGTGGTTTTTGCAGCCTGCCGCTTGCAGTGCTTGATATCCGCGAGTATTTATTTACACCTTTTGTGGTTCTTTTGGTGTTATGTACGCTCCCTCTCCTCATTTTGTTACAGCTGATGATGATCATGCCCTTGCCGATGAGTGGGTCATGTGACCAGGCGGCCTTGTCGGCGTGTCCTCGCCTGGGGCGTCGTCTCCTTCCGCTTCCTTGTCGCCGGCATTACGTCATTTTTAGCTTCCCCTCCCTCTTTTAACCAATTCTTTAGACGCCAGATCTTTCGCATCGCGTATTATTGACCGACCCCATCCGTCCACTCACTCGTATCTTCAGGATGCATGAGATCAAAAAAATGAGAAAGAATTCGTGATATTTTCGATTGCAAGAGAAGTTGAAGTACTCTTCAGAGATTGCGGTGTCTGTTAACTACTTATTTCTTATATTACATACTATAGAGCAATGCTGTATATAAAGAATCAAAATCAAAGGAGCAATAAATAACAATAATAAAAGCAATAACCAAAAGCAATAAATAACAGATTAAACGAAATATTTCAAACAGCAAAGTGAAACAAAATAAACTCAAGTTATCCGCAAGAAAATTCAGGAGATAGATGTTCGGATATGGTGGGGTTTTCTACAAATAAACTCTCAGCCGTTTTCTCTGAGGTGATTGAAATCACTCCTAAATGAAGCATCTGCATCAAATTTTTGGGAGAAAATACTGAAGGAAAAAATCTGATTGAGCGATTCGATATCAGCAGCAGAGTAGGAAGTTGTGACCAGTTCCGCTTCCAGTGATGAAGAGC
>KK113265.1:425148-471630 GCA_000611955.2 Stegodyphus mimosarum | reverse complement strand
GGGTCCGAGGGTCTGTCACCCCTCTTCCCCTACCACGAACTTTTCGAGAGGGCTTTCTGCTCGTCGCATATTTAGAGTGCCCCTACGCAGCAAAGACACTATATATTTAAAAAAATCCATGCTATCGCCGGGATTCGAACCGGGGCTCTTCATTACGGCAGTCAGCGTAACCACTATTCAGTTGGCAGCAGAGTAAGAAGTAATCGAAATTAATATAATGGCTGAATGTTTGGGAGATCCAAGTTTGATTTTTCAAAAAGCCATTTGTATTTTCATCCATCTTGGATCATTGTCAGTTAGAGTCAGGAAAATGTACGATAAAAGTGTTTTTATATTTTGGTAAGAAAAACTATCTATAGATAGGCATTATTTTTCGGCTTTTTAATATTCGGCTTGAATTTCTTCCCCGATGAAAATTCATTATGGGTGTCTTTTTATAATTTAGCTGTAGAGCTAATTTCACGCAGATTTTTGCTTAATATGAGGGAAATATCTTGAACATTGATGAAGGACCTGGTTGAACATCTGGTACTCTAATGTGATCCTTCTAATAACATAACTTTCATGATATTGTTTTTAGTTCGTTCCCTTTTAAGCATACGGAATGCACTACTAACTGTAAAATAGAAGCTAAAAAACGTCAAATGAAACACTGTTTCATAAATGGTATACTAATTATAACTTACACTACATTTTTATTTAACAGTCCGTATTATTCCTGTCTTCAGTTTTCTTTTTTTTGCATTTTAAAATTTTTAATTTTTTAAATTATCGGAAAGAACCGTAAAATATTTTTAACTTAATGAACTATCGAAATTTGCGTAATGAATCCAATTTTCTTACCCATTGTCCTTTTAGGAATATATGGAGATGAATTAAATTATCAGCCCTTTTTAGTAAGATACTGAAAGCTAATTATTTATTTGGTTAGCTGCGTTTATGGAAGTTTTCGCAAATCATCAAATAAATTATGAATGGGAGGGAAAGTAGGGAAGGTGAAGTGGTTAAATCATATATTGATGGATAAATTGTAGTTAAAAAGACTAAGAATTTTTCTAACTAGTTTGTTAAATTGACAGCATGATTATAATAGATTTAATAATAGAATTTTTTATGATACATGGATAATTTTGGGTCTGTTAGAATTTTGTAGAAAACGATTATCATCTGTCTGTACAATTGGACTGGGTTCTGAAATATTTCGTGTTCTGTATCAATTCAGTTCTGTTGTGAATCACTGCCTTGTTGGCAAATGGGAAAGAATTATTCTTCGAATTTTCACTTACTTATATTGGTAGTTCTGCTTTGGGTAAAAGGAAAATACTGTATTTACTCGCGTATCCCCGTTTTATTAATTTTGTCGCACGGAAGTCGAGAGGGGAAATTTATGCGAATAATTTAATTTTTGAAGGACATGGTTGCAATAAAAACATATCAAATGAAAATATCCATGGATAAACAACCAATAACTGTCATAATATATATTGAAAAGAAACCTGTATTCCGGTAAGACCACACAGTAATGTTAACGTTACAGTATCTAATAAGATAGCCTCATTTCTACTTTCCTGTAATTTGAATCTGGTTACTGGAACTGCTGTCTGTGTCATCTGCTACTGCTTCCAATTTGTCGCCTTCGTCACCGTTCTGTTTCTCTTCCCTCATGCAGTGTTCTTCAGAACCGTCAAGAGCACCCGTTTTCTTGAAGCTCTTCATTCACTGCTTTATTACACAGAGTCCATGCACCCCAAATCACGAGCAAATCGATTAATAAAATGAAAACACTCACTGCGTGGATTAATTCATTTTAAAATTTTGGTGAGCTCGTTTTTTTGAACAGTGGATGGAAAAAATTTCCAGTGATTATTTATAAAAATTTTCCGAACTTTAGACTAACAACACTAGGGGATGCGTCGCAATTCCTTTCTTGAAAGACACGCTATTGTAAAGAGGGAGATTATTCGGGTTAGGACAAAGTAAACTAAGACGCTCCCCCTAAAGGAGGCTTTCTTGGAAGTCTTTCCAAGGAAAGCTAGCTTATATTCATATTACCCCCCGGGGAGGAAAAAAAAAACCGCAAAACTCAGACAGTTAACCCGTTTGCCGAAATTTTAATCCGAATGGAACTGTCAGTGTTCAGCGATCCTACCACTCATGCATTAGTGGACCTGTTTTAAAAGTAAAAAATGTGTAACATGTTTGTAGTTAATTGCCTTTAGTTGTTATTCGACTGAACAGGGAACTGATCGGAAAGAATCCAGTCATGAAAGTTCATGGATGCATTGTGTACGACCTACATATCAGCATTTTATGTATGCAGATGCCAACTGATCATAGTCCCAGGAGGAGGGAAGGGGGAATTGAAACTATATTTAAATTGTTCCTCAGGCTAGCATAACTTAACAAGAAAACTTTAAAAAAGTCAAAATCTGATCCGTCATTATAAGAATTAATAACCTTTAAAATAAATATTTGCTGTAACGAGTTAAAAAGTTCTCATAAACGATATTTTAATGATGCCGAGTAATTGGAATCTCTGCGGGCGTTTCTTGCGGAATTCGTGTGGCTTTTAAATTTAATTTTCAGGAAAATGGGATTTTGAAATGTCTGATTTCATATTATTTGCATCCCTAAAAAGAACAAATTATAAAGAATAATTGATTTTTTTCAGAAAAATATTATTTATTCTTTAATTTTATAGAAAAATTATTCTTCCAGAAGTATAATATTGGAATTTGTATCTAGTGGTTGACGCATTATTACGATATTTATTTATTAGTGCTATATTTTTCAGGAGCGTTTTGTTTTAATCGTATGCTTATCTGTATTTCTTAAATAGTAACTTCTTTAAAAGAATTATTTAGGTTATTATTTTTGTAAGTTAGTCAGTAAGTTTAGTAATTTTTATATTCATATTTCTGCTTCAGCGGAATGGAATGTTTAAAATCATAAGCTTAGCCCTTCCTCGTGTAGAAAAGTACCGTTATTTATTCTAAATTTGGATAAGTTTGGATATTTTTTACTTTTTCACACGCCATGTCGTGCAAACCAGTGACACTAGAAGTAATTAAATTCGAAATTCAGTTGTTGTTAAGGAAAATATTTAAAAATGGGATGTATAGAAATCCATGCCTAAAATTGTATTGCTTCAAAATGGGCAAAATATTTATTTTAAAAACTACTCCAATTTTTTTTAAAAAATGGCCGTTATATGCTTATAAACCCTGCATAAAATAATTAAATTATTCTATTTTACTAGATGAGATAGACTTTGCATATTTTTGGAAAACAGTAACTTCAGTTTTGCATATAAAATAATTCACTAATGTGTGTTGACACTGATAGAGGGATTAGCGAGATTGATTTAGATCGATTATCGTAGTTTGACAATCGTTGGTTAGCAAATTTAAATCTTCGAGCTTATGTATCAGTGCTGCTCCAGTTGGAAAGAAATTTTTGGCAATTTTCTTATAAGAACAGTGTAATGAGACGCACGTGTCAGCTTAAGGGCGATGATTCTTTTCTGCCGAACACTAGTTCGTCATCCGAGGCGGTGGACGGCTGGCTGTAGCCTGCGATGGGAATCAACCGGTTCTCAGGGTTTTCGGAAGATTGACCTCTCACGTTGTCCCATCGTAGGCCGGTCACTGGCGCCAAGGAACCCGCACAACCATCGACCGCATTTTCGAGTGTGGCTGCCATGTCTCCGGCCTGCGATTGAAACTGTTCGGACTACCGCACTTAGTTGCTGCTTCATGGGAAAAAAAATAAAAAAAAAAAAAAAAAAAAATCATTTTAAAAATCGTTAAAAAGCATTGAGAAATGTCGCGGTTCTAACGGAAATTCGTATTTTGTCTGTCCTTGAATTGGATTAAGATTACTTTAAAGCTACTGTGTATGCAGTTGTACTTATTTCAGTAAGTGGGTTGGTTACCTGAGTATGTCAGGTACATTTGGAATTATTTTAATTCTCTCATAGCTCTCGCTTCGTATTAATTTCTTGGTAGTCGAATGACATTTGCTGAAGTTCATGTGCAATTCTTTGATTGCAATGACGGTTTTTCCAATCTGGAAAGGATTGAGGCAGTTCAGTATAACCTATATATCTACCTATGAATTTTTATCATTTCCGTGCTAGCAATATGATAGAATACACCTAATTGGTGCATGTGGATATTTACATTCAGGTGCTGGGCACTCTTCTTTGATGTAAGAATTAATAAATAGCGAGCGGAAGTTGGTCATTACGTCGATCGCAAGCTGTCTATTACATTATTAGTTTATAATGATATATTAAGTATCACGCTTAGGGCTTTCGAAATTTACCTGGAAAGATTTAAGTCCTGCTATCGAAAAAATATATCAAGAAAAGAAATAAAGTTTTTCATCAAATTTCGTTATTTTCCTGAAAAAACTCAATAGATATCGATGCGCCAGTATTCTTTCACCTGTTCAGTATCTGCTTTCTTAGAGCTTGTCAGATGAGAGGATCGTGTTCATCTGTGTTTTCAGTTATTCGCGAAGCGTATGTCTACATTCGTTCTGCTTTCCACTTTCAGTGCAATATTCAGTAAATTAAATGGGATGTTCCGCATGTTTTTATTTATGAAAAGAGCTGTGTGTATGTTGAAATTTTCCTCATGTTTGAATTAATGTAAAGCGTTTGAGTGTTATTAGCTTATTAGGGTATTATTTATTTATTTATGACAAAGCATTCGATGGCTATCTGCATAAAAAGAGAGATGCCGTCATGGCGAACTTTCTAAGGGCAACTGGCTTGTATACGCGATACACATGGGGAAAACCACGAAAATGCTCATGCAGCTAGCCTGTTCGTCGGGGTTCTAGCTGCGGACCGAACTACCAGCGTTCAGCGACTTTAGCGCTCGGCCGCTATCACCATTTTAAAATTAAATTAGGTTTTTCTGCGTAACATTTCTTTCAGTTAAGTTCAAAGTTCAGTTCATCAGTGTGTAACCTTTTGGTAAGCTTACCCGCAGAATATGAATGAGGATGATAGGCATCTGTTTTGTTTTTCCAGTGCTAACTTTTTTTTTAAATATTGAATTCTTGACCATTCACTCTGTCTGTTTACATAAAGGTTACAATTGAAATGCAGAATGAATCTATGTTAGAATATTTTTGTCCTGGTAATGAATCTGAACGTGTCTTGCAAAGCGTGGAATAATTTCTAAAACATCAGCAACTATTGGTTTCATGAAAAGGATGCACGGACATCGCTAACAGTAACTGACTTAAATTTCCTTATGTGATGCACTAAATCCATAATTAGTATTCTGCTTAATCATTGCTGGGTTTGTATGTAGCCCGTTACCTCAGATACCGTGTTTTCTTACTCAGGCATGGGATAGGAATGACACTGCCATACTTTGTATCAGGAGTTTATTTTTCCATCAGCCGTCTCGTGATTCGCTTGTGTGTCAGCGAAAATTCACATCATGGACAGAAATGCAGAACTGCCGACAACGATGCCTTTAACAATGAGCCGAGTAATCTTCCTTCTGTGTCTCGATACGTCTAAAATGTTTTGCACCATTTTTCATATGAATTTGTTATTGGATCTTTCTTGTTCCTCACAAGTAAATCGTTTACCTTTCTTATTATTGTTAATACGTTCAATTGTTTTAAGATCCCTTTTGAGCCCTTTGTCCCTTTTCCCGTATCATAGCTGGCAGCTATGATACGGGATATATGTTCGTAACATTTCCCAGTCTCTTGGTAGGTCGCTGAAATCTCTCGGTTTTTTAGCTTTTATTAAGGAATATGTTTTTCAACTGTCTCGAACACTTAGTCGACACGAGCAGTTAGCCGACAGGGACACTAAAACGACGGGGACATTTAAACGACTGGGGACATTTAAACGACGGGGACATTTAAACGACAGGACATTTAGTCGACAAGATATTTAGCACGTTTATCCGACAGTACGTGACAGCCCTTAAGGGTAGGCAAAAAGTGCAACAATATTTTAGTAAAATTTTTCCATATTTATCGGACGAAAGGCTGTCACCAGGGTACACAACCAGAATGTTTATAGACAAATACCACATTTTTTACTGTATTTTATGCTAACATATAGATTATAGACTTTAAAATTAAGCAGAAAAGCAGCCCTTTTTGGAATAGATTTTGAAATCAATTTCGAGAGCAATCAGTCTCTCAATGAGGAACGAAACGATTTTATATGGAAAGATATGAATGGAATAAAGCAAAAGCAAATGAAGTGTACTCTGTGGAGGAAAATAATAATGAAATACGAAAAAACTAAGATATTAGAAATTCGGAAGCTCTGAAAAATTATAACTAAAGAAGAAAATTTTTTGTTTATGTGTAAGGTCTTAAAGAGATCTACAGTTTACTTTGCGATGTTGATGGTCGTAATACATGTATTTTTGTATAGCTTTGCTATGTGGTCTTGTAATGATACGGACTTCTTGGATCAGTTTCACATCTATCCATTAAACAGTTTTTGTTTTATTCTGTGTTTCGCCTTTGTTGCTTATATTTTGTGCAAATTTATAACCTATTTAATTTGTTTTAAAAATTGCAGCGTACATTTTTGTTTATTGAATTATTGAATTTGCAACATTTTTATTGCTGTCTGTTTTGTTTTTGACCTTTAACGTTCAAAAAGCAGTTAAAGAGGAGGAATAGAAGTTCGATTAACCGAGGTTCCATGTTATTCGAGGCTGACTTGAAAATAGTGCAAGAAATATGCTGTTTTATTAGGTTTATTTAGTCGACATATTATAATATATGCTGATTGTTTCGGAAAATATTTTAATCATCCTGTTGCATGGTACTCTACAGGTTTATGCACTGTTAATTCACGCAAGATTTCTCATACACATGAATTGAGTCCCACTGACATTGTATTTTTGAATAGCCAGAAGACACTATACAGGCCAATATTTTAATGTTAAAATCTGTGCGCAAAGAAGAGAGAGCTTCTGTAAAGGAGGAATCGAAGGGGATTTGAGGATATTTTTAAAAATCAGAAAAATGAAATTTACTACAAAATCATGTATTTTTATGACTTACTTATTTTATTAGTCCAAAGGGGCTTTGTCTCTGAAGGACTATTGCTTTCGTTTTGCGATGTTGCGTTGAATCGTTCTAAACGGCTATATCACTTTTCAAATTGTTGCCACCAAAAGTTATCCCCTTGTATTATACTTAAAAAAATTAAATAATGAAGAATCTGCATAAATGTATTTCTATTTCCCCAAATGTGATAAAACAACGGTACCTAGAGCCATCCAATTCTGAATAGCGTAAGTTTCCACCTGAATATGCGCATCCTAATTTGGAATTTGTTTTATTATCTATTTCATATTTTCTAAAACTTTAACGAATTTTTGATGAAGGAACTCAAACGATTTAAAAGCGAGCAATGACAACACTCTACGGCGGGGGGGGGAGTTTTTATCTAAAGCACGCGGAACTCTGTATCGGAAATTTTAAAGATATACTCATTTTAAAATTATTTTGCGATATTGCTGCTGAACTGAATTTGCGAATTAAAACTGAACTAAGTGCGAAGAACATGATATTTAATAAATAAAGGTAACACACAAAACGTTAAAAAACGCCCCTTTGGAGGTAATTTAAAATCTGAAACCTTTCAGATTTTTTTAAAAATTAGTTATTTGTATATATATATATGTGTGTGTGTGTGTGTGTGTGTAATAATTAGGTATTAAGTTGTCAAATATAACATTTAAATTTTTTATTTTTCTAATGTTGTATGAAGTAAACCATTCATATTGAGATTTAACTATGCAATAGTACAGTATAGTAAGTGATGCATTGAAAAAATAAGGGTAACGATGTGTTTTTCGTTTTATATAATATTAAATTCATCGAGGCAAGTTAAAAAACCATATAAAACTGGAAAGTGTGTTTCAGGTGTAGAAATTAATGGAAGAAAAGAGTCAAGTGGCCACAAAAGAGAGTGTGTCTTGTATAAATGGTATGTATTGGAGAAAAGACATTCGATTGTTGAAGTTGCATAAGTTGAATTCGGATACTTCGTTAACATTCGAGAATTCCGAGAGTGTTCATGTGTAAGCATATAAAGTATTGTTAAATAAGTGCGTGCATAATCTGAGTAATAAACCTTTGTAAGACTTCTCTGCATTTATAAACGCACAGGTACACTTACATATATTACTGGTGTTAAAATTTCTTGTAATAATTTTTAGCCGTTCCTTTCGGATAAGTGACTTTCGTACTGTTTCCTTAGAAAGTAATAAGAGAGTCTCCCGTTCCGAAACACTGGAAAAGGGGTTCCAAAAAATAAAGTTACTCCCCATCAGTGAGAAATTCTGGTACACTTCCGTTCCTTCCGAGGAGGAGGGAACCCTGGGACAAAGCGCAGTTGGTGGCAGTGTAGATCATTGAGTTTGGTTGCCTGCCAGCCGTTCCTCATCTACGCTTTTGTCACTTTTAGGTGTTGCAGAGAAGTTCCCGACAAAGATCCGCTGGTCCGCGCCAGTGGACATCAAAGAGTTGAATTTGTCAGACCGCCCAAGCTGGGCTGTAGGTGTCGACAGAAAGTATGAAAGGTGATTTGCAGTGACGCACCTACCTGGCTTTCTCTGTTTCTCTACTTTTGCAACCACGTTTGAACTGTTTGAGAAATATACAAGTTCTTTTTTTTTTCCTGGTGTGCTGTTGAGAGAATGGGACTGATTCAAGCGAAACTTCTTTTTTACAACTTTCTTTCTAAGTGGTCAGTTGACTGATTGATAGAATATGACAGACTTGTGAGGCAACTGTATTAACCAAATGTATTTTATACTGGTAATTATAATTATCCGAAAATTGTGGTTTTTTTGTACTGTAATAACAGCTTACTACAGCAATTTATAATGAATTTCTTTTAAGACTAATTAATATTTCTTCAGTTCCAGTTTGTGGTTTAGTGATTGCGTAAATTAGATTTTACAAGACACATTTTTTTAATAACTGAATTAACCAATAGGCGAGATCAAGTGCATTAGGTTTTAGGATTGTAAACTTTTGACGAAAGCTGAACCCTCATCCCTCCCCCCGGAAAAAAAAAAGAAAGGAAGAAAAGGGAGCAAGCTATAATTATTCAACTTAAGAGAAGTTTCTTAAATAAATTGATTACGTGCAGTTCTCTCTTTTCTTGTTATTAAAAGAAAGGACTCTGCGTAGAACAAATTAAAGGTGCTTGTTTCCATTGTAGAATATGCGATGGTATTTTACAGTTTCATGGATTTAAGATTTCATTTCTTATCGGAGAGATCTTATGACCTTTTTGGGGTTATCTGACCAACCCTCAAGATGAGAGAGAACATGTACCTCTCTATAGATATAGATACAGATAACCTCTCTATAGAATGGTAATCTGATACAGAATTTGAAAATACAAAACCACGTGGAAAAATGAAACAAAAATGATGATTAGCTGAGTAAAAAAAAAATCGCGGTATGATTGTCTGTGTTGAATTATTTCCTGCTATTATTTATCAGTGTTTTACTCTATTTTTTATTTTTATTCGATTCAACAGTTTCTTCTTTAAAATTTAAAATATATTTCAAAACTTCAGAATATATATTTGAGGTTAAATTTCTGAATCCTGAGGTGAATTCCACATTTTTTTTATATCCCGTGGAAAAAAAAAAATTAGTTCATAAACCTGACTGACTAGTACTGACGATACTTTGCACCTATTTTTTGTTGGAATTTATAGCCCATTTATTTTTATTTATCATGTTTTATTTTTTGTTTGTGTACAATATTTTTCTTTAACAAAGTTTTGCGAAATCGACATAATGAATGAGATAAACGTTACGTGTCAATGGATATAACCTGAAATTTGCTTTTAATTCTGTATTTCCTTTGTCAATATTAGCTAAAATTTTCCCAGTTTTTCAAACCAGTACGAGTCAGTAGCTAGTTTAAAATTCGTTTCATTTTCAGCGGCCGACTCAAAAGAAGATAATTACATTGCTAGCTTACTACACCTGGGTGAAAATGCCTTTTCTGTAGAGTTCGCTGTGCTCAGTTTTCGCTAGACAGGGTCTCAGACAATGTCCGTGTCGACCTCAGTACTTTGGATAGCCTCACTAGCTGCATAAAAGGTTTGGCGTTCACATGAGAAGAAGGGATTGAAAAAGGTGGACTGCAAAAGAGGATGACCTTGAACCCCCTGGTTCTCACCGAGGGACATGGGTTTAGTTCATTGACCCACTTCGAATCTAATGGTCAGTGGGTAACTCGTCGACTCTTGTGTGCTAATTCGATGAGAAACCAGGCATTATTCTTTTGCTCCCTTTACTTCTAAAGTGAAGCTGAAAGTCATTCAGGTGGGGAACCTGATGTCTGATGCGAGTTGGGAGTTATGTTGAGATTATCTTCTGGATAAGGGTGGATTAAGCGGCATCTGATATACTGTAATTTATGGACAATCGAAATCTGTGCTATTTGTCCTGAATGTTATCAGCCTGTATAACGCAGGTTTATTTATTTATTTATTTTTAAATGCTCTTTACTTTGTAAGAGGAATATTTTCCGTAACATGTTCGGTCGTCGGTCGGTAAATAAAATCTTTTTTTCCGAACTCTTTAACTTTGTATAGAAATGATGAATGATTTCATTTTAAGAAAAAATGCGGATAATACTTTCATGGAAATTTATTAAGATGCATTGATTATAGAGTGTCTAACATTCTTCAATGATAGCGAAGCGTAATTAAAGATGAATCACCACTCTTCAGTTTAAAAATTCTTTGAATATTAACAAATCAGAAATTTACGACTTTTTTATTATAGAAATCTGCTGGCTGATTATCGTTAAATCTTTCATTTGCAGAATTTGATAACTTTGATCACACTAAAATAACATTGTAGGAATTGTTGATTTACATACAAAATCAGTTTTAGTATGTATAAGCGGAAATTATTATTATTTTCGTCTTCCTCCCTTAGGCACTGTACAGAAGGGAGGGATGCCTTCGTGAAAGACTTTCCAAGAGAAACTGGCTCGTATTTAAACACGTTACACATGGGGAAAAACCATGAAAAGGCCCATGCAGCCAGGCTGTTCGCGGGATTCGAACCTCTGACCGAACTACCAGTGTTTAGCGCGTAGTGGACATTTATGAATGGGGATTTAATTGATAAGATTACGACGAAGCACACTAGGGCTAAACTGCCTAAGGGGAAGGATGCCTTCCTTGAAAGTTTTCTAAGAAAATGTGGTTCATATTCACTTTACGCATTAGGAAAACCTAAAACCTCAACATCCACGCAGCCAGCTGATTCGCCGGAATTTGAGCCGGGGCTGAAGTACTAATGTTCAGCAGTGTTATCCGCTCATCCGTTAGAAGGCATTTTTATGAATGGTGAAGGAAAATGTAAAGAATTAAAGACATTCTTATCATGTACTCTCATAGTGCATACAGCTAGTATTGGAAGACCTGACCAATAGGTCATAGTCGACTCTTCAAAATTTTCTTGCTCCAAAAGATTTCATGACATTTAAACTTCTAACATTTATGTAATCTGTCTGTAAATAATAAAATGAATTTAAATAAAAAAGACTTAATTTGTTGGTTTCATAAAATGAAATTTAAATTGATGCATGACCTTTTTGAATGGTGGTCGAGTTAATGAAATCCTTGATGTGGACTTAACACGCGAAATGAACTTCGAAAATTATGCCGCAGAATATGTGTTCAGGACATTTAAAGACATTCTCTACCCCTACCCCATACCTTCGTGCTGTAACCGAGAGGTTCGCAGTTGGAATCCCGGCGAGGGCATTGCACATTTCTCATGTCTCCTGCTTCGACAAACATAATAGTGACCGTACATATCTCGGGAATATACTGATAATCCCAGAATTGGTTTGGTTGATGATATTTAAAATTATAAAAATGTTTTCGAAATGATTTAATAAGCAAAATTTTAGAAACTGCCCCTGGCTAACTGTATTTTTTTGGAGGTGAAGGGGGCTTGAAATGAATATTTCTTAAATAATTGTAACTGTAAAATTGTCGAGTTTGGGATTTCTGCAGTGTGAACAGGAAAGTAAGACAAAGGACGTACTGTGAATAAATATGTTGGTGTACTTTCTTGCTTCAAACGCTTTAGGAATGCTGTGCTTAATTTTAGCGATCGGCAAGCATGTAATCTCACCTATCTCCTTCTAATGATAAGATAACGATAATTGACAACGACCAGCTTTCTACTGGCAACCTTAATAACTAAATTTTCTGTTTAAGGTTTTTAAATTATCGTAAAGAGTAAGTACCAATTTGTAATTTGAAATTTTTCGGTAGTATTTAAACTTATTTATAGTTATAAATCTGACTTTTTCCTTAAAAGGACATGCTTACGTAATTGCCTTTAATCCCACTACCTGTTGTGTTAGTTTGGTAACTTTTGGAACTCCTCAAATTCGTTAATTATTATTGCATTATTTATTTATTACATTTCTTTTTTTTTTAACTTCCAAATAGGTTTACCCTTTATGTGACTACCAATTGTTTCCTGCTTTGATAACGCTCTTCGGATTTGATTAATCTTTATTATAAGTAAATCAGAAAACAGCTTCTTATGTCGCTGGCTGAGAAGGAAAACATTTATAATTTTTACGTTGCTTCAGTGTAGTTAGTTAAAAACGATTAATAAATATTACCGACATTAAAAATAATTTTAAAACTTAGATTTAATTATAGCGTTGAATTTAAAAGAATTAAAATACTCAACAGAATTTAAATCTTAGAGTTCGGCATCATATTGGCCCGAATATAAGGCCTTACATACATCGAAATACTTAACCGAAACGGTGAAATATTGAAACAGTGAATTGATAATCCCCAAACCAAACATTTCTAATTATGTAATTTTTTTAAAAAATTTTTTTGTTATTTAAAATTCAGTATATCTTTTTTTTTTTAATATAAACAAATGAATACAATATATCTGTACACAAGTTGGATGTTAAAATTCTAACAGGGACATGACATTTAAACGTTTAAACTCTCATTATAGAATTACGTTAATTAAAATCAGTACTGTACTAAAAAGATTTCTTCGAAAGTGAGTAAAGTACTAAAAACCGAAGCATCAGAGATTTTAATAATTTGTGGAAAAAAGAACTATCCCAAGTATATTTTTGTCATTTTGGCAGGCATAGCGGTTCGCTCTTCCCTCACAGATGACGGAGAAAGGTCTGAAGGTTCGGACGGAACTAGTCTGAATCTTGTCATTAAGAATTCAATAATTTCATTTATTTAGTTGTTTATTTATTTAATTATTTATTTTATATTACGAATACATATTAGTTCCTTATGCCATTTAAATTTTAAAAAGAGTGAGAAATGCAAATTTAGATTTTTTTTTCCCTGGAAGTGTTCACAAATTGTCAAAAATAATGTGTCCAAAAATGAGTCATTTCTGTTTTCTTGACTACCATGAGTTATTTTAAATTCCTTCCTCTTAGTTAGTTCGGGTAAATGGAGTAAACCTAAGACAGAGAAATATTTTACTTCAAATCTCACTATACTTTCTCTGTGGCTGCTGATATGTATCGTAATTAGAGGTTTCTGTGGAGAGGAATAAAATTGTTATTAATGGTATTGAATTCGTATGTGTATTGTGTGCTTGTGCGTAATGTATTTCGATAATATTCATTTTATTGAAAATTAGTTTTTCACGTAATTGCTTTTCCGGAAATAAATTATATGCGAATTTACGTAAATATAGGTAAGATGAATAAAAACTTTCTTTCTTATTGCAGTGATGTAGTTAATTAAAAGTTACAGCCCGAAGTGAAAAGGTAATTGTTCTTCTTTCAGTAGTTGAAAGTTACTTCAGTAAAGAGATCCAGGAAAATGAGCATCTCACAGGTTACAAAAATTAATTAATTTCGAAAAACTTAATATTCATGCCAAAGATTTGCGAAACTGAAATATAGGAATAAAGAGTGCATACAGGTACAAAAAATTATCAGAATCATTACGTTATACAAGGAGAAAAGAAGAATTATGCTGATTATGATTGATGCAAAAATAAGAAGTTAAAAATTTAGATCGTATACTTTCAAAAATTCAAACTAACTGATCTCTTGCTGAGTATGGTTTGATAGGAAAGAAAGGGATGATTTTGAGTATGATATTCGTATTTTATTGCATAATAATAATAATAATAATAGTTCAAGGAACAACGTAAAATTAATTGCATATAAGAAACAACTAGGGGACGTAACTCTCGCGGCTTAGAAAGTCCTCCACGAAAGCAACCCTTCCCTTAGGCAGATAGCCCTAGTATGGTTAACCATAATCAGTTGAATCAAACCAAACGGAACTCTGTCGGCTATTATGATGTTTTATTCTTTGAAAAGTTCATGGCGTAGTGTTCAAATTTGAATCCGTTTTCATTAGAAGAAGAGGAATGTTAAGTTGGCTCCCAGCGGCCACGTCTTCTGCTCACCCCTTGTGATGGTGCAGCTTCTCAAGGTCAGACAAAGGCGAAACAACCCCCTCGGGCGGAAGACGCCGTCTGCCTGTTCCACTCCCTTTTACCTGTACTCACCCTTGACCTGCAAAGAGAACCCACCCCCCTTTCGACCCAAGAACTCCATTGTATCCCTCGAAGAAGGAGGGGTAAAAATCCCTCCTTTTTAATCTCTCCCCTTTAGGTCACTGCCCCCTGGCCACTCTTTCTAGACTTATTGGAGTACAGGGTTAAGGAGAACTTTGGGATGAAAAAGGTTTTTCTTAAAGTTTGGAAGGTCGTTGAACTTCATTCCCCACCTGAGTACGAGGGGAAGGCAAGCTGGGCTGGTCTAGTCGGATTTTTTCTTTAGAATTTTTTCTCCTCCCCCTTCGTAATTTCCTCACCCGGACGTAAGTTTTCCTTGTACTCTTTCCTCCCTTTTCAAAGTAAGTCAGTATAGGCAAAAAGGGGATTAAGTAACTCTTCCCACTATTAGTGCAGGCTCAAGAATTCTGAAAAGTGTTCACTATTGCCTTATAATTAAAAATTTTATGCTTGTAATTTCACAGCATCACTCCCGGGAAAAGGACTGTATGATCATGTTATGTTTTCCCATAATGCTTGTGAAGGTTTTATGAATTAATTTAATTTACTGCTAAGCGAAGTTCACATATATTTTGAAAAGTCGGGGGATATTTGTATGATTTGACCTTCGAGGTTCCAAAACTCGAAACTTCGCGCTTTTTCGATTTTTCGATTTCTAACCTAAGGATTTTAAATATCAGAGGTATAATTTTTTATTATACCTAGTTTTCTAATATTGCTTTTTTTAAAAAAACTTATGTTTCTCATATGAGGAATTCAAAAGACTGGAGAAACTTTTAGAATTTGAATTAAAGGAAATATATCCGAGAATCTAATAACAGCATTTGATAAATACATTTTATGAATATTGTTACTTTTGAGTTCAGTCATCCATTAGTTTTCTGAGTTTTTCTTTTATGAAATGTGAATATTATTTTTTCGACGACAACCGAATAGTAAAGATTTTACTTCACTGGTACAGAATGTGAATGTAATAATACAGCAAAACCTCATTTATCTGAAATGTTGGCAGTGAAATCACATCTTTAATTATAAAGTTCTTTTGGAGACCCCGTGTATACTGTCACGAAAACAACAGGATTGTGAGGAATTGCAAAATGACGCTGCGCGCATTAAAATCTTTCATTCTTGACCTGGGTTTAGAATATTAACACATTTTTTGGATAACTTAGGGAAACTGCTTTTGGCAGTTAAATGTAGAAATAAAAGTATATAAACTTGTTAAGCAATCTTTATTTGTGTAATATATTTACATACCTCTGATATTTAAAATAATAAATGATATTAGTGTCTCTTTCCTCTAAGGAATTATTGCATTCCTCAGTGTGTGCGCTGGTTATATCAAGCGGTTAACACATTCAGCTAGCAGTTGGAAGATCCGTCGCTCGAATCCATTTGAAGACTTACTTGATTCATACTGCCTGCCCCCAAAACATAATAATAATCTCTGCAGCCTTTACAATGCTTATTTGCTGCTATTTGATGATAAAGCTGACAGAAAGTCATCTATTTCTGTAATGAGTTATGAAGAAGCATATGCGGATTATCTGCCTCAGAGGGGATATATATTCGTTTGCGGAATATTTTCTACGTGAAACTGCCACGTATAGAATGCTTCTTACAGGAAACAGACATATGCTTTGTTTCATTTGTCCTTATTTTTGCGTACAAAACGCCATCATTTATTTGCTTACGTTTTAAAATGTGTTTTTTAAGTTTAGAAAATGAAATACTGCAACAAAAATGCTTTGTTTAAAAGTTCAAATGTTTAGATTTCAGATTAACAAATTCAATACTTTCCTTCGCTATTTCGGTTAAGCCTGATTCTGGGTAACTTTCGGGGAGATTAGATATTTTCGGTCTAAAATAACTAATTAATAATAAATAAAATAAATTTCTATTTTATTTAAAATCAGAAAAAAACTTCGAGGTATTAAGTGATATGTCAAGTAATCTCGATCGTATTTAATACGAAATTTTGCACCAAGGAAGAACATTCTTTTGGCAGATTCGATTACTTGTTGGTGGAGCATTAATTACTTGAGCCTATTTTCAATAAATAATTAAAACGTCTTGTTTATATTTAGTGAAATTTGCTTTTGAAAGTTTTAATTCATCCGTGGTCATATGATGTACATTTTCAATGGAATTAGATTGATCTATGACAAATTGAACATCAGGAAGCCCAGGAATTAGAATTATTTTTTAATTTGACAAAAAAAAAGTTTTGATACCTTCTAATATGACATCAGATGGAAAATTTCAAAGAACCAAACTATTCTAGATGTCTCAGTTTATTTCAAATTGAATATAAATGCTGACATGGCGAAACACCTCTAGTTAAACGAAATTCGTTTGGTCAGGTAATGCTATAACTGACAACAAGTAAACTCATGTCTTTATTTGAAAATGTTTTTAGAAAGAAGCTCATAGAAAAGTCCTATGTCCGCGTTAAATTCGGAATGATGCACTTCCGAACGTCACCAACGATACTGAAATAATAGTCTACAGAATTTGCTGTGTCATAATGCCCGCATATTTTAAAGGACACAGTGTAATTATTGTTGAGTCACGAGGTTTGAAATTTGAAAGAAACATGTGAGTCATACATTGTGTTATCCAGCCTTTTATGTGTGTGTGTGTGTGAGAGAGAGAGCAGCAGCTTAGACTTCAGAACCTCCAAAAATGTATTGTCGCTTAATTTTTTCACTTCGTTTTCTAGTTTATAATTCCCCCCCCTCTGCTTTGTTTAATTAGAAGAAGCACTGGAAATTTGTAAAAACTGACCAGATAACAATTTTTAGTACTCTAAAGCGATGTATTGCTGATGATAGAATTCTTTTGCATATTATGTCTGACTTGTATCAGTCTAGACTCTTGTTTATACAAAGTTTGATTATGTTGCTCTATAGTATCGCATGTTAGTGTCGGCGGAAACTGTAACACGAGTCCTTATGTAGAAGCAAATTAATGGGATTTTTTACACTTGTGCATAACGGACTTCGAAAGGTTGACTGCCACTGCTTCGTAGGGATCTGAAAAAGATACATCACTCTTCTTCATAGCTTTTTGGCAGGATTTCAAGTCTGCCAACATAAACGAGGTAGAAAAAGTTCATTCTGCTCAGGCCATGCGGCAATGGTACCCACCCACATACAGCTTTGTAAAAAGGAAAAGTTGAAAAAATTGTGTGGCTAGAAAAACCCGAGAGAATGATGAAGCAACTGTTTAGAAAATGTCGAACCTCACTTCTTTCGAAGGATGCTGGTTTTTTGATTAATTCGTCAGGGTTGTTGGTTCAGTGGCACTGTGACCTATCATTTCAAAGGACAGTAGGTTCCACTCGCCCTTTCACGTTTAGATTCAGCATGACCCGTAAACAGTGTCCTTATATGCTAGCGTAGTTGACTTTTTTTATTATTATTATTATTATTTTTTTAATTTCGCTGGAGTCACACCCTGATGTCATCTTACATTTTTCTTTCTCTTCTTTCTCTTTATTTTTTTTTCCAACTATCTAGCGAAAAGAATAAAATAATTGAAATTGTTTATTATGTTTCTATTTTAGGTTAAAATCGATTAAAAACTGTACCGGCTATAGTATAAATTCGAACCATAATTGATCTAAATTTCTGCAGGTAGAAGACAAATTCAACGCAAAATTATTTATATATATATATATATATATTTTCACAAAATGTAACTCAAATAATGTTTTTTTTTTCAAATAATGTATTTATGTCATTATATTTATTTTTGTTACATCAAACAGATGCTTTCAGTGTAATTTGTGAACTTCAAATTGTATTGAAACTATATTATAATGTCTTTATGTTCTAAATCATCATTTTTAATTGGATGCGAGGTGTACGATGGAATTCTACGATGTACCATAGTAAGTAAACTGTAGATTCTTTGGAAAGGTTTAGTTATTTATCTCCTCAACCTTTCTTTGTAAATTCTTATAAAGCTTGCTTTTTTTTTTTTTTTTTTTAAATGGTTAGTTAGTATAGGGTATTACAAGTTACCCATGGTACATTACTGGTGTCCCTCATTCTTTTACTTTTACTTGTACTTGTGTCACTTTTTCTCTAACACGAGCTTCACATTCCGTAGCTCGAAATTTTAACCTCTTTCTGTTGACCGGTGTAAATTAAGAATATGGGCAAGGAATTTTGCATATAACCCAAATATCATATCTTGTACCTTGCTAAAAAAATGTTTCCCAGCAATAAACGAAATTTTTTGAGTTATTGAAATTTAAATTTTGCAAATTCCGTTCCTCTCACGCTGAGTGATTTGCAGCATAATTTTTCTTAATAAAGTTATTTGACTTGGAATTATCTTAATCTACTTCATATACTTAAAGAACTTTTTATGAAAACTGAATTGATATTTAATCAATTAATATATATATTTCATTTTTTTAATGTTATATATTACTAAATTCCAAAAGTTTGGTACTTAAAAATACTTTGCTAAATAAAAACATTCCTTTCTTACTGAAGATTTTCTTTCTAAAAATTTAAGGAAATTGCATTCTAAAATTAGCCTGAGAGCATAAAATTAGAATATTTAATTAAATTTAATATATTTTACTTTAGAATTATATTAGGAATAGTTTCGTAATCTGACTCATGCATTATAATGTGAATTTCGGACAGTTTGGAGTTCTTTTGAAATAGTGTCTCCGCGCAGCACGAAACTATCCCGGAAACTTCGAAGTTTCTCTCAAGAACCTTCCGGCTTTTCATATTTCAAGGTTGGCAGCCATGGGCCGGTAATCGCCTGGAGAATGTTCGCCATATTTGTAACTGAAATGAAAAGCATAACATAGGAACTCAAAAATAAGACTTGAGGGCCAATAAACCAAGAAATAATTGCCTTTGATGAAATTCTTGAATATAAAAAATCGGAATGATCAGGATTTCTGTCCTTAAATAAGCAATTTTTTTGAATGATTAACTTTAAATATTTACGATTCAACTCCACTGCTGGCTGGAAAATCAATTAATAATTCAGATTTTGTTCTGCCCTCAGGTTCTGAAAGGAAAATGGACTGGTTCGGCTGTAAAAGCGTTTTTACATTTTCTCGCTTTGTGTAAAGGTATACGCAATAGTTTCATTTTAGAAATATAACATTCCTTTTAAGTCATGTAATAGTTAGCTTTATAAATTGTTTAATTTACTTTCATAATTAATTATACTTCGATTGGCCGATTGCAGGATATGGTAACCTTGTGTGCATTGTCTTAATTGGTAAAACAAATTTATGATAATTTTCCAATCCTAGTGCTTGTAGCTTAATGTGAAAGAATTTTTTCCCTTCTCTATTATGAAAGTTTCTTGAAGCTGCATTTGTTTCCTACCACAAAGTATGTGTATAAATATTATTTGTTCTGTACATAGTGTATAACAAAAACGGAGAACGTGGGATTTTACAACTAAAAATTCTACGCTCTGGAATGCATTTAAAAAAATTCATAAATACCTTTACTGTGTATTGTAGCCATTTTTAACTAAATTTTGGCTTCTATCTTCACTCTTCATCTTGTTTTAAAGTGAGTTTAAACTTGCCTTTTTTTTTTCCTGTCTCTTATCTCACTGCAGGGGTAGATTTGTATGCCATGAAAGTCGCACGAGATCCATTCTATTTTCTCAAGGTTTACTCCCCTCCCCCCTAAAACTGCCTTAGTTGTCAACAGAGAGATCCTTCACACCAGAATTTCAGCCAAGTTACAAACTCCATGAGGCAGTTTGCCAAGAATTCTTTTTTCGGGCATTTTCTCATTCCCTTGTGGCAGCGATTTCTTAATGATGTAACCACTTCGGATCGTAAACAACACCATTAATTTCGAGTACAGAACATTCTAGCAGGATTACGTATGGAGTAGAGTTTTATGCAAAATAGGACAAAGATATGAGAGCCTTACGTGGGCTGTGATTTTGCTTTCTCGTTCTTGAACCAAGTAGCAGCCGAAAGCTTTAGGTTCCATTTTAGACGCATTTACTCCGGAAGTGGCACATTTTCAGGATATGTCAACTAATGCTTCTTAACAAGGAATCTTTTACCATTCTGGTGAAAAAAACACTAAGCAGAAACTGCGATGTGTTGTAACTGATGTTTGTGTAAGTTTTACATTAACAGTTCAAATTTAAGAATTATCCTGGTGGAACATATCTGTGAGTAAATGCGTGGCAAGAATTTCCCAAAATGTATGGACATTTTTAAAGAAAATCGACGTTAGTCTGAAGATGTTTAGTGCTTAATTTTAAAGCTTTATACATTCTTTACATCATTTATTATACATGACATTCTGTAGAACTGTGTTTGCTACATCTGGGTGCCTGAGCTCTATGCTCTACCCCATGTAGAATCATTTGGGATTACGAAAGATGATGCAGTTAACCTAATCAAATCAGTATAAGATTTTATATATATAATTAAGATTGTTAATTTAGAGAGTGACTAGTAGGAGGTTTGAGTACTAGTAACAGAAAGTTAGTACAATTTTTAGCTGGGGAATTAAAAGCTGTTAATGGTATCGGGCCACAAAGGCAGTCGAGCTAGTGTGATTTAACGTATTGGAGATAAATGCAAATACTGGGAGTCTGTATCCATGAAAATAAATTATACAATTAAAAATACTGCAGACAATTATCTTGTGGTAATATATAACACGGAGAGAAATAAAGGAGGTGAGTGTGGATTACATAATCCATACATTTAAGCTGGGCCAAGGGCCTGCCAAATATTGTCTAAGCTATTATAAACCATAATCACATATTTTTATGCTTGGGTTGTCTATGAGTTGTTGTCTATTGTGAGAATTTATGGCAAGTTTGTAGTAATGGGATATACATCATTTATTCTCTTGTTCTGTAACTTATAAAAACTATTGATAACAAAGAAAAGAATGCTTGAATTGCAGTGCTTGATAAGAAAGAAATTTGCGTGCTTGGTAGTTCTTGCTTTTACGTAAGTCAGTATAGTGAGACACAACGTGTCTGAGCTTCTATTATTCTTGCTTATCACCTGGAAGTGATGAATTTAATTACTTCTGCAGTTCTTGCTGTTATATAAATCAGTCTCCGGTGATACCTCGGTATTGAGGTGAGGACCGGATAATCCAACTTCATGTTATATAAATCAGTTATGGTGGAGTGCAATACTTGCAACCTAAAGTTTTATTATTATTATTATTTATCATACTGGAAGATATTGAACTATACCCATTTCATTTTCTCTTTACGTAAGGATAGATTTTAAAAATTATTCGAACCTCGATTTTAACAAATTTGTGTGCTTATGACCGTAGACCTTATGGTGTGTGTTTACGTTACTTATATATCGGCCTTTACGTTTGTAGAGTCATTAGGCTATCTGGAAGCAGGAGTCGTGAAAAATAAGCAGTGTGCTCGCCGGGTCTCTAACCACGGACCTCTCGAATACGCGGCGAGCGTGCTGACCACTACACCACGAAGGCATGCAAAGAAGGCGGGAGAAATACCTTGCACGTTTATGTTACGTATAGATCAGAAAAATTCACTGCAGATCAGTGGCTGAGGAAGCTAGTTCCTATTAACATGATCCATTATCGTTTTAATAAAGGCGAAATTTGTGACAATTCTCGTTATTTTCAGCGTATTTTTCCTGATTTTTTTCCGCGAAGACATTCTTCTCCTTAGGCAGTTTTCTGGGATCCAAATAATTCAATCCAACTCGATGTGATTTTCTAATAATGCAGACGGAACTGTGTTTCTGCCTTGTGGTTGGCAAATAATTATTCCATGCGAAAATAGTCTACATTCGCATGGACGTTGAATGCATCTTTAACACATTATAATGCTCATAATATTTTCGGGTGAGTTGAGGGGGTAATGTGTTTGGTAACAAGCAAGCAAAAAGGTTTTGAAGCTCTGAGGGTTTTGTTTTGCGTTCGATTAGAGAGGTAGCGGGCTCACTGTTTAAATTTTTGTATTGGTTACTTATTTGAAAACGTCAAATGCACTTTATGTATGAGAAAACAACTAAAAGTTCAATGCAGCCAGCCTTTTCGCAAGTGATTGTGGAACGAATTACCGGTACTCAGAGATCTTAACCACTCGGACAGTAATAAGCTTAAGTTTTGTATTATGTGCACGCATGTGTAAGTGTTGTAATTTATGAAAAAATGTATAAAAAATACGTTTTTCACTGAGCTAAAATGTAAACTATTCTATAAACAAGACGTAGAAGGTGAGTAGTATGATAACCTCTCTCGGTAATTTTCACTTTTAGGTATGTATTATTTGAAGCTGCAAGGACGACATGTAGTTTTAATCAATAGAAGACAAATATATTTGTAATTTATTTTTACGAAGCACAGAAATAGAAGGCTTGAACTAAAATGAGAGAAAGTCAAAACTAACAGTATATAATTATTTTTTTATACCATTCAAATTTTAAATCTCAAACTTGTTATTAAACTTTTAACCATTTTGTTATCCTTGGAAAATATTTCAAGATTTGAAATAAAAGCGAAAACTGAGTCAAGATTTCAAATATCGCTATTATTATTAAAATTCTGGTTAACGAAAGCGAAGGCAAATCAAAGGCAGTAATGTGTTCTCTCTTTTCATATAATATATGTGTATTATTTGTATCGTTTATGATGATTAATGATTATTTAAAAAGGAAACAGAACATGAACGGTTGGTGATCTAAATAAAGCATATTGTAATATGTCTTTCATTTTCATTTTAAGACATCTTTTACTGAAAATTTTAGATTTATTTTTAAACAAAGACAATTATATATTAAAACTAACTGCGAAAATATGAAGATAAAATGCCTAATGTGTCAATCTTGCGTGAAACCATTTTTTGATAAACTGTTCCTTAATAGCCTCTTCCTTTGCTGTAATCAGTTGTGGGGTTGCATCTTCTTATTTCACAGTTCAGTCTTTAAAACCCCTAACACTGGTAAGCGAATAATCGCTTAAGTGTGTGAACAGAGACGTAAGACTCAAGAAAGGTTAACTACCCTTTATTTCTCAAAATAAATATTACACAATCAGCTCCTAACTCGGAGCGTACAGCATAGCCTCCACTTGGGCTTGAACTCAAATTAATATGAAAATAAACTACTTTAACTAAAAACTAACTGAAAGATAAACTGAGCTCACTGAGCAGCCGAGTAACAGGATATATATATACTTATATACTTTTGGTGCGGCCGATTGCAACCAAAATGCGAGGTGCACATCTACATGTTATAGCAGTCCTGTATGCAAAATTTCAGCGTTCTGAGGCTAGTCCTTTTTCAGTTATGCGAGATACATACATACATACGCGCAGACCTCCAAGAAAAAGAAGAGTCTTTTATTCTATCCTTATGTTTAGATAATACGCAAAAACATCCTTAAATTGCATTCGATAGCGGTCAGAATGGATATTTTCGTTGAAATATGAGACTCGAAATTTTTTACGATTAACTCGAAATTTACCTTTTTACTTCGTACAAGGAAGTAATAATAATAATAATAATAATAAACTTTTATCTATCTCCTTTTCAGTTTTTCGTTTGTTCAAGTTTTGAACGTTTTTGTTTAAATTTCAGAATTTTAAGATGCGAGATTCTGTTTCAAACTTGCAGTTGTCTAATGCTTATCGAAAGTTTTTTTTTCCTTCGACTCAACCAGAAATGGACTTCAAGACGAAGCGCATTTCTCAGCCCACATGGCATTCAATCAACCTCGATCTTTTGTGAAAAGGTTTGAAGGAATTCGCTATACTGCATCAGGGCTCCGAAATCTTTTCTATCTTACGTCATCCATGACCCGATAACCTCAATTCCGATTGGATTGAAGTCTTTTTTTTTTTCCTTTCTCCTTGTTGTTGTCTTGGGTGATTTTGCGATCGTCATTTATATTCCATTCACATTGTGATTTGCTGCAGCAACTACGATTAGGCTTGAAATGCATTTGGATATATCACAGCAGTGTAGTACTGAAAATGTGTGAAGTTACATTTTTGTTTTTAAGTCATAAAGATTGAGCTGCTGGTCTTATTGTGATATTTCGGAAGCTGGCTGTTTGTTCCCCGAATAATTATAAACTTACTGCGTACTTCTACAATAGCTGACGGATTTCTCCAGGCCTGAATTTGATGAAAGAACTGCTTTCTTTTATCCTTTGATTACTTATTCTATTGTTGTCATGCTTCCAGGGATACACAAGTGTTATTTTTGTAATTTTTAGTGTAGCATAACTTAGAAGATCTTATTGGATAATTTAGCGGTGAAGTACGCTACTGGTATCTTCTTAAGGAACAAAATTTATTTTTGTTGTCGTTTGAGTCTCTGAAATGTCAAAAAATAAACGAAATAAAATTTCCCTACGAGTTGGTGTCTCTAAGTTGTTACGTAATAATAAAAAAAATGAAATTTTTGCGAACGATTGAAAGATAAACTTAGCAGTGTTTTAGCACATAGAACTAGCTGCAGGGTCTTTCATTCGATTCTTGCCGAAGGCTCGTTTATTTGTTCGAATCTTTTCTCACAAAAATCTGATGAATCTACTGTTTTATTTCTTCTTTATTTTCCTTAATTTATTTTAAGGTTGCAGTATGCAACATGTGCGACATACAAATTGTATGTGAGTAGATATTTTTTTAGTTGTTGACAGAGTGTTGTGTCGGCTTCACGTAACTCATCTAGCAAATATACTCTTAATTTTGGATTATTTCAGACTGCATTCATTTTCAGCAAATAGTATACATTAGAATGCATCAATATAAGATAAATTTCTAAGTTTGTCCACACAGTGGTATGCACATTGATTATTTCTGTTATTATCCAATTTTAAAATATATAAGTAAATAAAAGCTTTCCTTCCCTTTCAAGATTTTCTCAGTGCAGAAATATGAAGTTATAAGTTATAAAATAAAATTAACAAAAAAGTAAAAATTGGAATATTTAGTTTTATGTTAATATATTTTACATCTGGTGAGTTTAATTGGCAGGAATACGAGGGCTATCTGCTTAGGGAAAGGGATGCCTTCATGGAGCAGTTTCTAAGGTAAATTGGCTCGTACCTTTGTTACAAACGAGGAAAACCACGAAAACTCCCATGCAGTTAGCCCATTCGCCTGCGAACATACGTTCAACTAGTAGTGTGAAGCAACTTTGCCGCTCGACCATTGGTGAATTTACATCAAAATCATATCATAGGTATCATAAAATGATTAATCAGTGTTTTGCGTTTTAAACGGCTTTCCCCCCCCCTGAGCAACGTGAAAACCTTCTTCATATTTTCGTAGGAGAATCTCTCAGCTTTTAACATTTCAAGGTTCGCAGCTCTGTATAATGGATAAAACAATTATTGTGGCACTTTACATGCTATTGGGAGTGATTAAGTAGGCATATTGCTCTTTCTACTCGAGTGCAATTTAATTAAATTTATTACTGGACTGGGCATTATGTATAGTGTTTCATATTCTCATCATCATTTTTCACTAATATCCATACTGTTAAAGTCTGTGCGCGTCTGTCTGTCTGTGTAGCGTCATCTCCTCTCGTACGGCGAGGAGTTGAGTTTCGAAAGAGGTACCTCCCGAATTCCAAAAAGTCGTCCATTTCGACCATTCTCATTTTCGTACGACTTTAATCAGCGGAGATATTAATTGAAAAAATCTGAAAACACTAATTTTCGCACTCATTTTTCCAAGTGGCAACAATATCGGGAGTTGTGCTGGAAATAAAAATGCTTTATTTTGAAAATGTTGCTACTGCTTGATTTCAAATCGTAGAGACGTTAAAGGAAAGCAAGCGATTGCATGTGACGTCATTATATGTCGAAACGTTTTCGTTAATGTCAGCATTTTAAATAAATAGCTGCTATTGGCAACTTTTTTGTTTAAGGATAGGATAATTGACACGGTATGTTATTGCCACGTTAATTCTTTTATTGATATTGAGAAAAAGCTGTATTACGTTAAATTTAAATCATGACGTCATACGAACATACCAAAAAATTATTTACGAATTGATTGTTGCTTGGAAAGAATGAACTGGTTTCATTCATTATTGAAGTGTTTTTATGCATTTTCTTTTCAGGTACACATAAAACTCATAAATTTTGCTTTGGCCGCAGCCCGCTAATCTAAATTAATTTAAAATCTGATATTAAATAAGTATAAATATTAAAGTTACTGTAGTAACAAATTTGAAAAAAAGGCAAACTGTTAATTTTCAAAAGCAATACAGATCAAATTTTAAATGTTTCTTAAAGCATAAAAAATATGTCGGTAAAATTAAATAGCTTTCTGCTGTTCAGTAATATGAAACATTAAAGTTGTGTTGTAAGAAATATTAGGTTATTCGCGAATAATAATCTTTTTTTTAAATAAATTCTGTTCTAGTTAAAAACCAACTCATTGTACTTACATTTAAGCATTTTATTCTCGTAGTTGCGAATGGGAGGACCATTTGGAATTAATGTTTCATATTTCCTTTTCGACATCTGAATATTTAAGAATTATTGCATTTTTGCGGTCGTTTCCTCCGGAAAACGACAGCTTGTCTGCGTATTGTCTCAACGAAATTTCGAGATACTTACGTATTAGTGCACCTACCTAAGTATAAATCACCATATTTTCAGAATGTGCCAAACTCTAGCAACTATACATATGATAGTTTTTTAGCTTTGACAAGCAACGTCACCATTTTCGTATGCGCTCTTTTTACTGTATTTCAATAGTTCGTAGTATTTTTGTTTTAAACCCAATTTTTACATACGCGCTTGTTGATTTGTCTGCAGTAGAAGAAACTGTGTTAAAAATTTTTCCGGAATATGTACCTTACTGTAATTTTCCACAAAATCGTTAAATGAAATCATTCGCTTTGAATCCCTTCTTAAGCGATCGCCAGTAAATTGCCACTAGAACAAAAAAAGCAAAAACCTTATAAGTAGGTTTGTTCATAATTTTTCACGATAAATGCCTCTTTAAAACGTAAAGTATGTATTTAATATGTATATAACAAATACTTTTTTTGCAATTATTAGTCATTTTATTACTTCTGTAAAAAATCGATTAAACCTTAATCAAACGTCTCCAAGTTGGTTAGGCTAATATGCAACTACCAATTTCTGTATCTGTTATTTCTTCAAAAACACTGATTTTTATTTTCGCACTTTTATGTGAATTAGGATGAAAACACTTGCAAAGGGATTCATTAGATTGAAAAATTATTTCCGGCTAAGTGGTGAAGAAATTAGGTTTTATTTAGAAGCAGGTGATCTAAGAAATAAGCAACGCCTTCACCGGAACTCGAACCACGGACCTCTGGAATACGCGCCCAGCGTACTGACCACTACACCACGAAGGCATACGAAGAAGGCGGAAGAAATATGTTACTTTATAAGTCTTTATCAATCATCCTTATTATCAGTCTTCCCTGCACGTTACATACTGGTATAACACCCTGGTAATTAATTTTTCCACAATATATGTATCTTTTTTTTAATGGTTTTTTTAAAGTTTTATTTGAAGAAAAAAGATGACATAATACAAAAGCAGAGTGGGTAGCATTTCTCGAGAAATAATTTGAATTTGTAGTTGTAGCAGTTAATAAAAAGTGGATTTTGTAGATGACAGAAATTTATAAAAGGCCGCAGTTGGTGCTTAGAAAAGCTGTGCGTTTACCACCCTTGGTGTAGCTAACAAAAGCTTTAGCTTGCTGAGCATCCGAATCTTGTTTTAAAAAGCTGGACTTGTTCCTTTTCTGGAGAGGAAAAGAAAAGAGAAAAAAAGGAAAAGAAGTTCCAGACAGATCGATTGTCGCGATTTTGCGCTTCGGCGGGAAATTTATTTACTTTCATATTTTTATTCTCCTAGGGAGTAATTTCTTTCTTTGAGAAATATAACGTTTCTGAAACGCGTGACTTATGCAAACATTTCAGTTAGAAAATGCAGAAAACTAGGAAGTAAAATAAAAATAACAGCTGTGAGAGCGAAATGTATCGCTTAGGAGCTTAGGCAGACTGTTTTTATAATAGTTTAATTTCCATGACTGTCCATGTTAGCTTTCGGTCTTCAGTTTGAATATCTGAGCCTTTATTTGTAATTTTGAATAATGGTATTATTTTCACCGTTTCTTACTAGAAGCAAGAGGTGGTTTCAAGTAAAAATTGTTATTAAATGTGGTAACTGTCTTGTTTGCTTTATGGTGGGAGAGCTGAGCCACGTGTTCAGGCCGGATTTGAATTCCGCCGAAGTAGATATTTGCAAGGGCAGAGCATCTTTTCGGCATGGGGGAACTTGAAACACTGTCTAGCTAAAAGTTCTCTCGATAAATTGGTGGTAGGAGTGGAGAAGTTGGTGACCCGTAGATCCGTACCCAAGAGATTCTCCTTCAAAAGTAGAATCAAGGTGGGTATTGTCATGTATGAGGTACCCGAAACCTAAATCAACGACAAGCGTAACCATTGCCATTTGCCTGCAATAAAATTTGTGGATTACATTGATGTTACTGTCGGATAAGTGAGTAAGTCACAACAATTATCACTTAGTAAAATAAATACATAATAATCTGTAATTAGCTAAAATTCTTTAAAAATGTCTTGGAATTTATGTATGCTTAATTTATTTCGTTAAAGCTGCTGTTACAATTTTGACACACTTTTTTTCCCACATTTGAAATATCCACATTAAAAAAGTACTACGTACTGAGAGGCCTCATGTATTTTCATTCAGCTTTTTCAAATACGAGCCATTAAGAGAATGAGAAGTTTTTCTGTCATTAGATTTATATATGGATAACAGTACGAGAAGGAAGCTTCCGTATGTCATAAGATTTCCAGAGTATATCACTTTAAAGTCCATTCGAAGAAGTATTGATATGAAATGTGTAAAGTTTCACTTGTTTTGGAACCATAAATTAAGTCCAAAGTCCTTACAGACCTGAAACGAATTATACCCTCTGTACAGAACTTATAAAGGTTTAACAAACTTTTTTTTAAAATTCAGAACTGGAACATAAATGCATGACGCGTGTGTACAAACTAGCCAACCGCTTTTGGCGATGCCAGTTAAAGTAACAGTAAGTTCAAATTTAAGGTAAGTCTTGTAGCCAAGGGCTGCATAGATGATTTAATGCGAAATTGGCTGAAATCTTCTTACCGGCTTAGCAATTTAAATATCGGCAACTATATGTAATACAAGCCGAAGAATGAAATCTTAACTGAGGTAGCTAACCGTGTAACGCGGTTCGAGAGGCAGAAATACGCTGTTTCTTACAATCTGGAAATCTCACGGTATATACTGTCAAACTGATTTACGTTTTAAGAAGTTCACGACCCTTTGGCGATCGGACACGCTAACCTCCCTAACATCGGCCAAACACATCATTGAACCTCAGTAAAAGCAAAATCAAGAGCTAAAGAGAAGAAGCGTGTCGAGGAAACAAATAGGAGAGCTTATTTTCAAAAAGTCCCATTCCAAAGACTACTCAGGACATTCGGTGTGGCATAATTTCAGGCTACGAATGGGGCACGACTATCCCCAAGCCCAGCTGTACCGGTTTGATCTAGCGAACAGCATCGCATGCCCGCTTGGACGGAGAGTATCTGAGGAGCTCCAGTGAACTTACCAACACACCGACCTCGCAGCATACAGGCATGACCAGCCTATGACATCTATACTGAGAAGCTCGTCGCCGAATGGCTGATTGCCAAGGGCAGGCATTGGCTAAAGTAAAGTAAGTATTAATTTACATTCTGGCAGGGAAACGGAAGAAAGTGATAGTACAGATCTAAATCATAAAGTAACTGCTTATTTAAAATAATAGGAACCTTATAAATGTGCTAGGACTGGGTTTGGGTCTTTGGGAGTGGAATCTGATCATCCCTCTCACTAACCTCTGGGGATGGGATTTTGGCTGGACTGACTTTAATTGTCCGTATGCCACAAAGACACTACAGACATGGTATTCGAACCGAGACGGAGAATCGGCCCTGAGCTGCTACGTGTGCTAGGAAGTATTTAAGTAGTTTTGTCGTCTGAAATTCAGAAATTTATATTGGAAGGGACTCTTTATTGGGAGACTAACAAATAATTATTTTTACCTATTATATTAGAAATTTTTTTTATTAATCACTGTATTGGTGGAAATGTTTAATTATTTGCTTTAGTTTTACGTCGCATTATCCGAATTTCAGCTTTTGTTCGAATATTCGGATTTCGAATTATTGAGAGTTCCTTTTAGATTACATTCTTATTTTCTTTCATCAGTGTTATTTGATGATTAATTTGCTTGTTGTCTATTCCATCTTACAGTCATCTTGCTTTTTAAATTGAAACATAAATTTAAATCGCGTATGGAAGGTCAAATAGGAGATCTTTTAAGAACTGACCATTTAAGATATATAGATGATAAATGAATGTATCTCATAGAATGCCGTTATTTCCCAGGTCGCGTAGACGATATAAATGCCATAGTGATAAAAAAAAAAAGACATTTTAACATCAAAATTAACTTTCCGTAATTACGATTGCTTATCAAACTGTAATGAAGTTGTAAACTTGTTCTGTGATGTATATTTTAAATTTTGTAGGGTAAAGTAATTTTTAGTGAAAACTGTGACGTTCAATTTTGTCGTGTTATTTTTCACTAACATTAAGTAGCTAAATTTGTTCCAGGGGAACTTTGTTCCTGTTAACTGGAGACCTCTCTTAAAAGGATTCCAGTGTTTGTTTCATTTCCTCCCATCTTGGGACGCTTAAAAAGCATTGGCGTCTCAACTGATTGCTTCTGTCTTTGTTTGGCTTCGACTAGTGATTGCCCCACTCTCTGGCCAGTGAGGAGACTTTTTGTGGACTAGGCCGATCATTTCCTCGTTGTCTTGACAACCAACGAAACACTTTCGATGATCTGTTACCAAGGGCAACCTGTAGAAGAAGACACTTTCGTATTCTACATGTCCCGCATGCGTTTGACGCGATTTAGGAGTAGGGAAAAGTACGCAAGGTTCTTTTCCTTCCTCCCACTTTTGCTTTTACTATGTTGTTAACTGCCTGTACCTACTGAGAAAGTAATAGACCAGGGGTTCTCAATCGGGAGGGGGGATTTTGTAGTTTTAGGGAGAGAATGTGATCAGCCTTTTATTTAACTGTTAAGTATTTAATTCTAGTTTATGACTGTAAAAAACTGCTTTTATTCAAGTTTTGTTATTAGCCAACATTTTCTACGCTTTTTGATGTTTAATTTATAAAACAAGTGAAAAAGTAAATCTAAACAAATGTGTATATGTATTTCCCAAAGTTTAAAAAAGAAGGAGGAAATGATATACTAAAGCTGAAAGGGGGTTTATCCGGAAAAAAAAAGTTGGTAACCACCGTAATAGACTATCTTGAAAAGATAAAGGGAAGAGGGAGGAAGAATATTTTGTCAAGAAATGTGGTGCACTTCCTTGATTTGGCTTATAAGAAGTTGTATTCTTGAAATCGTTTATTCAAACTGGAATTTTTTGGAATCAGCAAATTAATGAAATTTTACCATAAATTTTGATTTCATCCTTTTCCGTCGTTGTTTTTGTTTGCTTGGTGTCCGTTACGTAAGAAACTGTCTTTGTAAAGTCAGGAATGAGAAGTGAATATTTTGAAAATAATAAAATGTAACTGGATTTAGTATATTTGAAAGTCGTAGCCCCCTTCTAAAACTAAAACCTTTCTGTTGTAAGTCAAAATAGCATACATTGAGGGAGCAATTAACCAAGACCGTATTATGTCTAGTTAAGTCGCCCTTGAATTTAAGCCGCAACAGAATTTTAAATATGGTAAATTGAAAAAATAATTTTAAAAATTCGAGCGTAGTAATTTTTTTAATTCAGTAATCTTACTTACTTTAAATTTGGGAAAATAATAATTTAAAAAAAAAAGATTTAAAATAGGTATTGAAATATATCTTTATACAGCCTTAAGTGTATGAAAGACGATCGTTAAGGAGGAGGAGATTGACTAAAAACAGTTGTTAAAATATTTTCTATCAATTTAAGCCGCATTTTAATTTTAAACTTAAAACTGTCAAAATGAGGCTTAATTTCAAAGTAACACGGTAATTTACTTAAGGCAAACCTTTGAGCGCCATCAGAGATTTAAGAAAAACGTATCAAGACATACCAAAAGCAATCTAAAATAGCATTAAAACAAATAACGATATAGTAAACACACAGTCTGTATAAATGGAAATAACATATTTGCGGTGATTTTCAGACTCCAAAGAGAGCGAGGCACATTGAAAAAGTTACAGATGTAGATGGTGTCACTAATGCGTTAAATCGTTGATAATACCAGTAGTGGGATGTGTAAGGCTTGTGGTATAGGTGAGAGAGCAAAATGATTAGCTATTAATATTTAATCGTCATTTATATCTATAAGATCGGTATGTGTATAGTTTCGATGCTACCGTCATCGATGTGGTGGTTAGCAGTGCCAGCTTTCAAAGCGTTAACCTTGGGTTCGAACCCCGAGCAGGTATAGGTATTTGTAATTTAGAATGTTTTTGAATTGTGGGAACACTTAAAATACCATCGAGTTGAAAGTTTCCTGGAGAGTTTAGTGATAGGAAAAGAAGGGTAATAAACTCTTGGATCCATCTCCCGAAGTATCTTGCATATCGACCTGCTTGTGTTATATCTATATTGTCCTTTTTGCTGCACTTAATCCTAGTTTTTTCACTCTTTGCATGTTTAATATGCCAGCGCACTCTGTCACCTTTGACCTCTCTGACCAAATGTAATACATTGTATATATTTGATTGGTATTCTGTACATTTTATTTTAACTGAATTATATACTCATTGGTGCTTTTAAAACTGTTTTATAACCTTAGCATAGTACTGTCTTGATGTGCGTACATATGCTAACTTGTAATGCAATATTCGTTGGCCTGAACCTTGAACAACTTTTAATGCCTGCCTGATGGCCCTTGGCTGAGGTGGTTTGGATATTTCAGTATTGGTGTGGTATATTGGTTATACACTCAGACGCATTATTGGCGGAATGTAAAGGAGTCAAAATTGAGACAAGAGTTTGTCGAAGACGGACTGTCACTTGTGAGGTGCCAAAGCCCTTGACCAGCGACAGGTGCTTAATACGTTTTGCCGTAATGTATTCATGGACTTTACTAAGATATCCTTTGAGATCAAAAGGATAAGTAGTAGACTTCAATAATTTTTCCCGAGTTTTCTTAGGCAGTCGGAATAGTAGTTAAGTTATACGGTGCATGTTATATTCAGTTATCATTACAAATGTGTGCTGCATATTTGTGAAGATCACAATTGAAGTGTTGGGATACTGTCTGTCTCAGACGTTCATTAAATTCACATGGAAACAATTTTTTAACAGTTGCTATTTAAAAAATGTCAAGGTTAATTTTAATTTATCAGTTTTTGTCTTCGCTTTATTATGAGCGTCATCGGAACTATGCCAAAACTACGAATCTGCGTTTTTTGTTTCTTTACGTTTTTCTAGGCCGGCAGTGACACAATGTGAAAAGAGAGAAATACGTGTCTTCTATCATAATGTAAGAGGATGATTATGTACCAGTGATTAGTTGAGTTTTCTCAGAATTTAACCCCTGCCATACTCTTAAATGCGTTTTTCTCGAAGTAGCGTTTTTGCAGATTCCCCCCGCCTGATTCCGTAACATGTGTAATCAAAATTGATTTAATGCAATCATAATTTCGATCTAAAATTACTGTAAACTTCCATACCTCTTTATTATTTATTGATTTAGGGTACTGACAATCTAGTTCCTAATTGTTGGAGTATCTTTATTTCGGCAAATAAATTCCCCCGATGGGGATCGCAAACTTGTGTTTAAATTCAACCTGTATATAATACTGACTTACTAGAGGCCTTGCATGCAACATTTGGTAATATGCATGTAATCCATAATGCAGAGTTAATAGCAAGCTTTTGCATATTCGCGAATTCTGGACTTAATGCTTACACGGATTTCGAAATCCATTTGTGGTACATGAGCAAAATCGAAATCCATTTACATCTGATTTCCGTTTTAACTAAATATTGAACACGCCATTGTATAAGATAAATGTAACCGAGAATTTAATACACTCCACTCTTCTGTATTTCAATGTTAAAATTGGTAATATTTTACGTACTTATTCTTCGAGTCTGATACACATAATTGCCAGATTTTTTTACGATAGATTTATGGGGGGTGTTACCTCTTGATATTTTTAATAAGCTGTTAAATTTGTCATTGTTTTTTCATTACCTAATATTTAATAAGCTGTTAAATTTGTCATTGTTTTTTCATTACCTAATAAAACGTGATTAGAATTTGTATTTCATTCATGATATAAAGTTGTGAAATTTTCAAGCATTAGGTTTGACAGTGTTTCAGAAGATCCTTATACTCCAAAGAAAAGTCACTTTTAAAAAATGCTGTCACTGAGTATTCGTATCTGGCATTGTAAGCAAGATCGTCAGAAATTTCTGAAAAATTATCTTTATTTTCTTTAGGTTTATTCTTTGAAATTTTTTTCCTCGCAGATTGGGAAACATCATTTGCTAATTTTGTAGAGTTTTATTAGCTCAAAGGGAGCATTTGCCCTGAAGGACTATTAATTTCGTTTTGGCATTTCGCGTTGAAAACTATAAACGGCGAATCACTTTTCAAATTGTTACCACAAAATATCGCAGTCGTGTATTATATTTAAAGAAAATAAATAATGAGGAATCTGCATAAATGTATGTATATTTCTCCAAATGTGATAAAACAACGGTACCTAGAGCCATCCAGTATTCAATAACGTACGTTTCCACTTGAATATGCGCATCTGGCAGCCCGAATTTGGAATTTGTTTTATCATCTATTTCATATTTTGTAACACTTTAACTAATTTTTATTAATAAACTAAACGATTTCAAAGCGAGTAATGGCAACACTGCCCCCCTGAATTTTATGGTTTGAGTACGTAGAACATGGTATTTAATAAAAAAAAAAGGTAATGCACAAAACGTCCCTTTGGACGTAATTTAAAATCTGAAACCTTTCAGATTTTTGTTATGTGTTTTTTATTTAGTTAGTTAGTTTTAATTTGTACTTGAACACTAAAGAATATGTACTTGAACACTAAAGAATATGTACTTGAACACTAAAGAATATGTAAAGTAACTAAATGCAGGACAGTTTTGAAATGTTTGCAATAGAATGTAGCATAAATTTACACATAGATAATTTGTTTAGAAATAAATGTTTAGAAAGTTTTACGAATTTTCTGGATTTAAACGCAATTTAAATTACAAATATAAAGCAGTTAAGTAATAAATGTTCAGTAATTTCTTAATTTTCTGTTGTGAATTATTTAATCGCCCTCTTACTTTTAGTAATTGTTTAACTCCAATTACCTTTTAAAATATTAGTGAAAATGAATTAATTTCTTTCTGGTAAATGCAGTTACACTGATACACATAACGAAACGATTTAGCGCTTTTGAAATGCTCCTGCCCCTTGAGGTGATAGATTACAAATAATTCCGCAGGATGCTCATTCTGTTTTTATTACTTTCACTGAAGCGTTCGGAATCGAGAATAAAAGTTGCATTTTTTGTACTTGATTGCGCAAGAAACTCAGTTTTAATTTGTTTTACACCCTAATTGGATGTACGTACTAATTTAAACTCTTCCGCTTTTATGCACGTAAAAGCTTTTAGAATGCAAATATATTGTGACTACTTGTAAAAAGATTAATCTAATTAGATTTTGGTGGTAATATTTTCTTGGGAGAAAGTGGAGTAGCATAGTGCACATGTAATTAACAAGGCTCAAAGCTTAATTACTTCTTTAAATAGCACACATGTAAGAATTGGTGGTATGGTAATTTGCTACTTGCTGCATATCTTTCACAGTTTCGCTTCTATTCGCACGTTATTTTAATATGCTGCTATGAATTGTATGGTACGAATTGCATCGTGGGATAAATTTAATTGGAAAATAAGGAAAGACCTGTGGTATTTCTTAGCTTGTGAAATTGTTTCCAGTTCTTCGCAGTATTAGATTTGTGATATTTAGATAGGCATCGTTTTCTTAATTAATTAAAATTTAAATAAAGAAAGTTTATTAATTAAAATATTGTACGTTCTCCTTTTCTTGTATTCAAGCAACTTTGGATATTGCCAGCTATTTTCCAGTCCACCGCAATAAAATGAATATCGTAGTATCATAGCAAAACGAGTTGCATCGCTTGGCAACATTCTTAGCATTAGCAACTTGCTAGTGAATATAAATTAAAGATTGGCAACAGCTGTAAAAACTGGAATTTGTCTAGCTGGTGAAGATATATTGCCAGTGTAACGTAAGGTAACAAACGTAATATGACTCAGAAGATGGAAAAACTGCTAATGTTTCAAAAGAGAAATTCATGAGTTTGGCAACAGACAATATTAAATAGTTTTTCGAAGATTGAATTGCATAAATAAATATATTGGGTGTTAAGAGGCTATGGTGGGATTTCTTAAATTTGGATAGTTTTCCTTTGTTCCTGCCCTCAGGACTCTTGCTGATCGCCGGGAATAGCCGAATCCATCGATCATTTAGCGTCTCATGACAGATAACGTCGCCCAGAATGCACTAGAGGGAGCGACCGATATATGCACTAATTTCTATATAGTTATAACGGAAATTAGTAGACTATGCTAGTACAAGCACACGAATGGAGTAAATGTAGCAGATGTAATTGGCAAAATGGTAACGATTGTCTGGCTGGATGCAGAATTGCCACTGACACTCTCTTTGCAACAAATGTTGAGTATCTGCTATATGCAATAAAAGAAGATACACCTTTAACTTAAAAAACAGTAGTTAATCAGTGAACCTTTTACAAAATGAGAAGACACGATTCCATACAATTTTAAGTCTTTTAGATAGACCATCTAAATACTTATTTATATTCAAAACACTTTCAGGTGTGATCGTCTTAGGAGGTGCTCACCGCAAAAAGGTTTACTGTAAGTTAACTAATACGTATGTATCTGGCTCTGTCATTCTCTATTTTTAATGCACAATTTATTATTATTTATCTGTTTTTAATGTACAATTCAAATCTGCTTCTATCTCTTATAAGTACTTCACTTTTGAGTCAAATTAAAGAAAAATAGTACTGCCCTCCCCCCCCCCAATGAAAAGAAGGCAGCTTAGTTTTCTTTTAAATCTTTTCTTACTGATGTTATATTAAGTAGTGCAGTTTTGTTATCTTCTTTCTGATATTCTGCCACATGCTTAGAATGTGTGTTGGACGGTGGCGTTAAATAATGCAGGCGTCAGATCCAGATCTTGGTCGCTGCAAATCTGTTATTACCGCTCCTCCCCTCCCCCCGATTCTGAATGAGACAAAAGCACGTTTTGCAAAAAAGTTTTTGAATTCTCATCATTTCATCGTTAAAATACCCCAAAACTTTTCGAAAGCGGGGGGGGGGTATTTCTAGTTTTGGAAAAAAAAAAAGTGTGGAAATTGCCGCCCATTATATAGCCCTTCTATTTCCCCACCCCCTCTTTCTTCCGAAGATCCATGGATGGTGTCTTTACTTCCTCTCGAAGAAAAGTCAGTTGCTATTGAAAAACATCCAAGCTTTTGCTGCAGAAAGCACCGCATAATTGCCTTTATGAGGGGATCGTACGAATTCAATACTAGTCGTGCTCCCTGAAAAAAAAAAAAAAAATACTGCAAAACAAAATAAAATAAACTTTGAAAAAGGTTTAAAAAAAGCTATTTTGTTCTTACGTACATCTCACTCGTTACGCCGAAGAAATTTTTTTTTTCGATATTCCGTGCTGTGGAAGAAGCATTTAGATGAACATCGTCTGTTGAGGGAACGTAGGCTCCTACAACGCCTTGTCTATTGCTATCCAGATTAAATGAAGCGGGAGACGTCGAGAGTATATTTTGTTTGTTTATTTTCTTTGTTTCGTTCTTTATCCGTGACTTTTGTCTTACTCGTTCGCTTGCTTTTTTTTATCGCGATATTAAAATGGCAACCGAAAGCGATTGCGGTAATTTTCCGCTGGAAGTATTCGACCGGCAGTTTTGCATTTATGAATTCATGCTTTTGTTTGGCGGTTACAGATAGTATTTCTTTTCTTCTCTGCCGCTCTCTCTCTCTCTCTCTTTTTTTTATCATTTTCTTAAATTCACACATTTTCTAAAGACGGAGACTGAATATATATATTGAGAGTTTTGTTATGAACAACATTTCAAGTTTTCAAAAGAAAAACTATGCTGTTGAAAATTAATATTTTTGAAAGTTTCTGAAGTGTAAGCTTCGGTTTGAGTTCACAAACCTTAAGGGAGACTGTCCATATTATTCTTTGAGAAACGTTGCTATTTTAGACCAAAGAAAAATAAGAAACTTACTGCGAGAAGCACTTATTTTTGTTCAAGCATGGTGACAGGTAAGCAGGCAGTCGATTAAGAAACTATATTTTATCGTAGAATTATAGCAGTTAATTGAATTGCAAGCTATAAAACTGCTTACAGCTTGCTTATAAAAGTAAAAAAAAACTACTCCTTTTTGAACCATTATAATCTTGACTTAGCATTATTATTGTATATATTTTAATTTTTGAAGAGAAATTCGTGTTTTGAAATTTTTTCCTTTAATTTTGCTCATAAATGTATACGACAGCGGTTCTCAACATTTTGACTAATGCGTACCATCTAAAAATAAATTTAAAAACTTTAATACCACCACTACATTTTACAATAATTACTTTTCAGTTTGTCAATAGAAGAATAATAATAATAAAAGAAAAAAAGCATTTTGCCATTTGCACAACCTATTGACTATTTGTATTAAATATACACACATAAAAAATATTAGATTAAAAATTGGTTATTATTTTAATTATCAAAATTTAAGTTATAATGCTTTAATTCTAAAATTTAGTGCGAAATTTGGGCCTGTTTAAGAGAAATCAATTTCTTTATACCTGGTCTTATTTCGCTGTAAATTAGGATTCACTTTTAATTTTGTTCTGTCTTTATATTTCAAATATAACATGGAAGAAAACCCTTAAAGTTCGATCGATCATAGGAAATTTCTATCAGTTCTTCTTTCTCTTCACAAGATAAAATTTCAGGAACATTTGAATGAAAGGGGTTTCTAATCCAATTTTCTTTTTCATAATCCTCGGGCTCATAATCCTCTAATAAATAATTATTATTTATCAATGAAAAACAATGATTTTTAATGTCGGATGCTTCTTCTTTTATTTTCAATTAATCCTCTAATAAATAATTATTATTTATCAATGAAAAACAATGATTTTTAATGTCGGATGCTAATTCTTCTTTTATTTTCAAATTATTTTTGGTTAGTAAACTTTCTGAAAGTGGTAAAGCTTAAAATATTATTATCCAATTCTTTGATTATGAGCTCGATTTTTTTTATCATTGCATTTATTTTATCTCTACTTTTTCTTTGTCCTTGTAATCCTGAAGTTAATTAATTCAATTTTCCAAAAATATCAGTCAAATATGTTAAACGCGCCGGCATGATTCCCTAAATAAATATTTTTTGGAATTCAAAATTTTGAATCGCAGACGAAAATTTGAATTTCTAATCGAAGTTCTAAAAGACGATATAAAACTTTGCCAGTGGATAACCACCTTACTTTGGAATGTAACAAAAGCATTTCATGTTTACTGCGTATCCCTTGCCATAGATTATAAATATTCTTGAATTTAAAGCTCGGCTTTTAATAAAATTAACAATTTTCAGGACTTGATTCCAACGATTTTCAGGTTTTCGGGGATTGTTTTGGTTACTAAAGCTTCTGGACGAATGAAACAGTGAGTAAATTTAGCTTCAGGTGCGACTTTCGTTATTTGAGAAATAATGCCGGAATGTTTTCCCTTTTAAGCCCGAGCTCCGTCACTGCATACGGCAATGCAATTATTCCAAAGAATACTATTCTCAGACATAAAAGTGTCAATCACTTTGAAAATTTCATTTGCAGTTGCTCTATCATGAAGAGATTCACAAAATATTCTTTGCTATTCGTTTATCTTCTTTGAAACGCATATAAACTAATAATTGAACAAGTTCGTTATATCAGTACTGTCATCAAATTGCAATGCACTGTTTCATTCGATAACGGAACATTATTAAGTTCATTTGTCGCATTTTCGTTGATTAATGTTAAAACGATATCTTTAGCTGCTGGTAATGCAAGGTTTTTCTCGAATAGTTTGAGCCTGCCCAGTTTCTTCGCAATTCTTAGGCTTACAGGGCAACTAGCTTCCAAAGCTTTTTCACTCGAAGTAACAACAAAAATTTTCATTACTCGTTTACTATTTTTAACTCCGACAATTTCCTCTTAAAATATTCTTGAGGTTTTATCCTTTAAATTGGTATGCTTACATTCAAGGTGTCTTAAGAAACGGTGGTTTCGTGCTTTGATTGAATAATAGTTCACCGCAAACAACAATTTGAGGTTGAGGGCCCATTTCATATCTATTCCAAGTAAACCAAATAATAAATAACTTTCATTATATTTTATGTGATTTTTTTTTCCTTCTACTTTCTTAGTGCTAGTAGATTGTCCTGGAGCCATCGCCTGTGAATTGTCAGTTTTCCGCTTACTCAATCCTAGCCGTTTTTCCATTTGAAAAATAAGTTTGTTTCATTTTTTTCACAGATATTTAAATTCACAATATACTACGTGTTCTTCAAAAACAAATGAGGGTATTCTCAAATTACATAGAGAAGTAAGAATACAAGGCAACAAGAAGACAAAATACCTGCTATTAAAGACATAAAAAAATGATTCTATTGAAAATAGAGCAATGCGAGCCCGGAAATTTTAGCGACATAAAGTGTAGACATGCTATAAATCAATCAACTCTAAAAGAATTAAAGAGGTATTATTATGTTTTTATATGAGCTTTATTTCTATTGAAAACAGCATCCATTTCTATTAAGTCATTTTAAAAGCATAATTTATGTCTATGGCTAAAAGAATATTTTTGAAATTAAAAACGGATTATTTTGCTGAGGTCTGTGAGTGGCTGTTGACCTTGAATAAACCTCAGATAGAATAAATTTATTAGAATAAATTTATGAGTGCTAGAGAAGAAACTTAAACAGGATGTTGGTTTATTTGATTTTTGAATTTAATAGTTAAAACTACTTTGTTTTTTCTCGTATCACCTATATTTATCTTGCGTACCACCGGTTGAGAATGGCTTGTGTAGGACATAATATATATCAACTGAATCGGTGAGATTGCTTAGAAAAAAAGGTGATGTGATGAGAATGTTCTCTGAGTGGGGAGGGGGGGGGAGGAAACCTTACTGTTCTGAAAATTTTTATTTCAGATCTGATCCAAAACTTGATGGGCGTAATTTTCCCCCTACGATTGTTTATTTATTCATTTTTTCATATATATAATATATATATATATATATATAAAATTAAACGCTAGAAGCACAGCGACGCGGTGATAGATGGTAGCAGTAAGTTGATGCCACTGTGATTGATATATGATGTAATTCTTAATTCTGTCCGTGCTTTCGAATATTGACAGTAACCTTAACAAATACAGCCAAAGAGGAGCATGTTTTTACATTACGAATCTCCTAAAGTTTTGTATATACTTTTCAGGTGTTTGATATATGCACCTGTGCTGATACGGAAGCTTTTAATTTCAGTCGACAGCTCCCACCGACCTGTTCTTCGAATGTGTTGCATCTCATAAGCCATTCATGAACTATCCAATCTTCTTTATCTTTATGAAGGCAGTCTTTTATACCACGTACGAGTTATCTTTCCTTCCTGTAAGTGCTGTGTTTGATATACGAAGTTTTTTTTTATATACCGTCATAACAAACCCACAGTGAATTTTAAATATGTGGCTCACCAGTGAATATAAAGTTTGCCTTATACTGACTGCTACATGGATGCCATGCTATGTTTGCTAAATCTAGTTTCATGATGGGCTTATTAGGAGTACAAATTTGGCGAAGTTCCTTGAGTATTGCTATTTTCTGTATTTGTATGTACTGTTGTTGTGTTTTGCTATATTTGTTATAATTGTTGTATTATACATTTTCTAAACCCTAGAAAGAATTATCAATCATGCTGCATTGCCAACGATGGTAGGTATCCGCATGAATCAGCTGAAACGGTCACTAGACTAGGGTTCCCTTGACTTTTTGCTTCTAGTCAACGTTTTTATTTTTTCAGACTAGAATTTTTTGCTGTCGCTTTCTGTAATTAGTTTGTGTATAGTTCTCGTCGTAGATTTTAAATTCTCATTTTCTTACTTTTGTGTACTCGGTAGAGTGGTTAGTTTCCTTAACGATAGGCTTGTATTCAAATCTCAGATATGGTGTGAACTTTTTATGATTGTTGTGTTATCCTGGAATGCAGCCATTGATTTATATCATTCTAAAAATATCCCCGAGTTATTGGTATTGGTAAAGAAGCTTATGAGACCCTTGAATTCTACCTCAGGGCATATTCTCGATCAAAATTGGTATGGAGTTCGGAAGCGTCTGATAGTCACTTAAAAGATGAGTATTAGCAAATTTGTCAGATCCAATGAGTAGTTTGTAATTAGAAATGTGAACATTAGCAACAACTTTAATAAGCAGTAAGCATTTTAGGATTTAAGGCTGACCTGAACTGTTAGAAAAAGACATCATTTTTAAGTTTGGATGTAATTGTACATGATATTATCAGATAGTATCCCTTTATAAGAAAAATGTGAATAATCTTTGAGACGTTAAAGGACCCTGCTGACTGACTGTGAAATATGCAAAATTATGTTTCTAGTGTTCCGTCTCGTTAAGTGCAATTCATTTATACTTTTTCGTCGTCAAAGAAGTTAGAAAAACTCAATTTATCGTTGTTGAACGTTTGATCTTCATTTTGGAGCTGCATTATGTTGCTTTAAACTGTCTTGATGTTATCTTCACAGATATCGCAATTTTTTAAGTTAGTTCAGTGTTCTTTTCGATGTAGAAACGCTTATCAGATGAATAAAAAATTGCGCAGTTACTGCCCCGCTATTAAGTCTTCTAGGCGACTTCCAGTCGCAAGATATCTATTTGCATTCTGACCTGTTGTTATCCCTTTTTATTGTTGCAAGTGTAAAGATCATTATAAGAAGACATTTTGTTAGACTAATGCATGTAAAAATATTATATATATGTATATAATAATAATGTAATCTATTTACTAGGACATTGGAATGCAAAAATGAATAAATAAATTAAATAATTTTAAAACAGTCATGTAGGATTTAAGTGTGAAGAATGCTCGTAAAAAAATATTTCTTTAATCATTAATCCCTCCCTAAAGTGACCAACCCTTCTTCCCGAGACAAATATTTGACAGTTTAAGGGGGAGGAGACGTAGTATTGTGACAGTATGTAATTAAGTAAATAGTTCTAATCCCATCTTCAGATTTTGCGCTATTACAAGTCTTTATAAATGTATCTTTTTATTGAAAAAATTGTTTTCCAATAATTCTTCTTCAAGATACTTTCTTTCGAAAGTTAAGCTTTCCTCACTTTTCCAAAAGATCGTGATTATTTGATTACCGATTGTATTTAAATTGTGATACTATCAAAATATCTGCATGATTATCTGATACTATCAAATTAAGTCCATGTCAGCTGTTTTCAAAATCTTAAAATATTTACAGAATCATCTGATTTTCTGGAGCATAACAGGAAGAGGAATACCGCGTTTAAGTCCGTTCATTTTGTGACCTTTGGTTACTTTTATTTTAGCCGTAACTTCCAGTTACCGAGATATTAAAAATAAGATAGAGAATTCCTTGACAATGATATTTGTACTGTGGATTGTGTAAAAATAAAGTCTTATTTCTCTTATGGAGTCCTCTAAAATAAAAATTCAGTTCGGTAAGTTATTAATTATGCTGTTATCCTTCCAAGCGGGCGAGCTGCAAGGTTTCCTTGAAAATGGCATTGAATCTGAAACGGTTAACACAAGATGGAATCATTCATCTAATAAAGATCTTATTTTTAAAATAGCTGCCACCAAAATTTATTTAGACTTTTAATTTCAATAAATTTAAGGTAATGGAACAATGGTATTAGTCAGTAAATTAGTTCTCGAGTATCTGTAAAATATTTTTAAATCATTGTAATGAATAATTATATTAATTATTATTTCTAGTTGAAAATTTTGCGAATATAATAAATATACTGAGGCCCAAAGCGGCAATTTGCCCAGAAGGGCTATTAATTTTGTTTTTGGCATTTTGCGTCGTTATACGGCGTTTCACTTTTCAAATTGTTGCCAACAAATATTAAAGCCCTTCATTATATTTAAAGAAATTAAGTGATGAAGAATCTGCTTGAATGTATTTGTTTCTTCAAGTGGAAAAACAACGGTATCTAGAAACATCAAATTTTGAACAGCGTAGTCCTCCACTCGAATATGAGCATATGGAAGCCCAGTTTGGAATTTTTTTTATTATATGTTTCATATTTTGTAAAACTTGACGAATTTTTGGTTAATGAACTCACAATTTCAAAGCGAGCAATGGCAACATTGTACGGTGGGTGGAATTTTATCTTCAGCGTGATAGACTGTGTATCGGATATTCTAAAGATACGCTCTTTTTAAATATTTTGTGATATTGCTGTTGAATTGAATTTTATGGTTCAAATGCGAAACCTGATATTTGATAAATAAAAGTTAAAAAATGTTAAAAGCACAAAACGTTTAAAAGTCGCCCCTTTGCGCGTAATTTAAAATCTGAAAGCTTTCTTTTTTATATAACTGAGTAAATCATAAAATTTAAAGTGGAATTTTTACCATATGCGTACTTCTAAAAAATGTTAGATTTTATTTTTATCCTCTCATCCGTAGTGCTGAAACTTTTTCATAAAATTATCTGTATTATTTTAGAGAACTAGTAACTGAAAATTGTATGTGGCTAGCATTTAAGGAGGTATAACCCATAACCACCTGTTGCGGATACCTTGTAAATTTCCCGCTTTCTGTTTTAATTTAAAACGATATTTCCATTTTAATCCTTAAAGTTTTAAGCTTCGTATTTAAGCGTATGTGACTATTAATGGCAAAATGTTTTCGTCGCGATTTTTGAGTTCTGTTGTAAAATTGTATTCTTCCTGAAATATTCTCTTTATGTAATACCATTTTATGATAAATTTTGAATATTCTGCTGTTTATTTTCCACTTTTTGGACTTAAGCGCTTCACTTTTCCTCATACTGCTTTCGAAAGCAAAAATATTCTTTCGATCCTGATGTTATTATGTAACAAATAATTAGTCTGGCAGTTCTAAAATTTTCTCAGCAATATATAATTTATGTTGTTATATAAAATACGGGAAAATCTCTGAAAAAGTCGTAAAGCGAATGTACATATTTCAAAAGAAATATGTATTCTAATAATAGGTGATTTTTTGTCATAGATTTTCCTGTTTATGTTATGTCTGTCTGTGCTCAGTAACTTCAGAGTGTCTCATGTACGGAAACAGAAATAAGTTTTCACCAAACCGCGTTTCGTATACTGAATATTTAAATCGCAGTCCTTAATTCCTCTCAATTCCAAGATTCCTGTCAAAGAACAATGATTTTCTAGTTGTCTTTCTATAAGAATATTTCTATGCGAAAACTTATTTTTGGTGTTTTGGCGTAGTATACACTCACGTTTGTGAAAATTGCAACACCAAGAAGGAATCGTCATAATTGAATGCAATTTAATACACAGTTGAGTGGTAGTGGTACAAATAAATGATTAAATGTTCAAAGCAAACAAACAAGAACAAGAGATCAGAATCAGTATTTTGTGTGGCCACCACGCGCCGCAATAAGT
>KK113265.1:369630-412587 GCA_000611955.2 Stegodyphus mimosarum | reverse complement strand
AAGAAAGAAAAAAAGAAAAAGAAAATTTGTACCTATATTTATTAAATATCATGTTCTTTGCACTTAAACCATAAAGTTCAGTTCAAGAGCAATATCGCAAAATTTCAAAATAAGCATATCTTTAGAATTTCTGATATACAGTCGCACGCGCTGGAAATAAAAATGTTTTTTCTGTACAACGTTGCCATTGCTCCCTTTGAAATCCTTGAGTTTGTTAATCAAAAATTTGTTAAAGTTTTCAAAATATGAACTAGATAATAAAACAAATTCCAAATTCGAATTTGGGCTTCCAGATGCCCATATTCGGGGGGGGGAGACATTCAGTATTCAAAATTTGATGGCTGTAGGTACTGCCGGTGTTTTATCACAGTACGAGAAACATACATACATTTGTGCTTCTTCATTATTTAATTTCTTCAAATATAATACAGGGCGATAATTTTTGGTGGCAACAGTTTGAAAAGTGAAACGGACATTCAGTTTGATTGGACGCAAAATCGCCAATAATAACAATAGTCCCTCAGAGACAAAGCCCCTTTAGACTGTTAAAAAAATTTTTTTTTCATTAATATGTATGATGACGCGCATCAGCCTTCAAAATTTACTTGTAAATGTTTTCATGTATATCCATTTACATCAGCACCGTGTTCAATTGAAAAAATAACAACATGCATTGGAGTGAGCAGCAGGCATTAATTTCGGAATTCTGAATTAGTCTCTTGTCTGAAGGGTTTTAAGAAATAGAGCCAGCACTTATCACACAATTATAAGATTAGGAAAGTTTGAATATGCGACACTTTCGTTGAAGTTTGAGCAAAGATTCACCACTACAGATAGCGCCAAATCGCTAAGCTTCAGCTAGATGAAAAAAGGTGACCGAACGCACGTTGAGTTTAGTAATCTTGGATTATTTGGATAATTTACAGTCATGTGTGTGAATGCTAAAAATATACAGCTTCATTTTGAGCACGAACAACTGAACGCAAATTTCGGGGCATCGCGGAGCCGAGTCTTCACGTGTAGAGAGAGTTCCTAAAACATAAAACAAAACTGAATAGAGAAAATTGAGAACTTGGCCGCTAGAGGTTGACGAGTTACAACTGCAGTATTTACACAAAAAAAACAGCAAATAGCAAGAGGAAATTAAATTACACAACGAAACACTCAGAACTGCTTCTGAAATTCTTACAACTGATGCTAGAAAAATATAAAAATCTGAATGCAAGAAGCATTCAGGATTATAAAAATCCATGCGAAAACATTATATACGTTACGTGAAGTGAATAGCTAGAAATTGAACATGATGTGGGTCAACCCTTTTATCATTTTTATTCTATGGTTTAAGTGGATACGGCGTAATCTCGGAAACTACAGAATTATATTGAGCAATTCATACAACTTTTAAAGACGTTAGCAGTTGCGTTAAGTATTTATTACTTTGTACGGATAATCAGCCCGATCAGGTAACCAGTGGTCTGGAAATTTGCGGCGCCCGAAACAGTTTCATGCGGCCTGCGAATGTATTTCATCTATATCTTTGTTGCAAATACGGTGTTGCCAAGATTTTAAGTATTTGAAATCCGAGTTTATATAATTTTATTTACATGAATAACGCACTTGAAAATCTGCAAAAGAAACTAATTAATTTACAGTGTTATATAAATCTCACTCAAAGATTTGAAAATACAGGTTTGATTAACTTTTATTCGCACTTATCAAACAGATAAGTTTGATAAAAAGATAAATACTGTTAGTTACGAATTTTTGCACTCGGAATAATTGCTTTTTTTGGAGAATATATTTATATGTGAGCATCTTTTTTTCGCGATTGAAAATTAATAAGAACCCGATTGACCCATGAGCAACTATAATCCGTGAGGAAGATAATTTCTAGTAATTTTTTCCAAAGCTATAAACTTTATTAGAATCACAGCGTCGTCAAGTTGTAGTAAAAAATTAAGAAGCTCGTGATTATTTGCGCAAATCGAAGAAAAATTTAATGGATAAGAGAAAGAGAGAAGGTTGTCCGTATTTATTCTCAAGTTTTGTGCCACTTGGAAAGTTTTCTGAGAAGACTTTAAAAATTTCGTAATTTAGTTTAAGTTATTTAATGATTAATTAACATATTAAAATTATTTGAAATAAATATCAGTCTGAAAATTTAGTATTTAGCTCTCAATATGTTTGAATTATGAAAAGTAATCAACAGAAATTTCTTGTAATGTAAAAAAAAAAAAAATTATCCATCTGTAAATATCACCAAAATGCATCTGTGTACATCACAAATAATTTCATTTATTTAGGTGATTCATCTAGTCTGTCTGCTAATCCCCTACCACCCTGTATGTGGCCACCCGAGCCACATACACATTTATTTACTTTCCTTTCGCATTTTGGCAATCGAAGGGCGATATTGCTTAACCTTCGCATGTTAACGTCAAGGCATCTGTTAATTCTGAAGTGAATGAAATTATTTTTCAACACAGTTTATTTCAGTAGTCTCAAGATCAAACTGCACAGCTGAAGAGCTTTATTTCCATTTTTTTACATAAAATGAAAATTTGTCAGTAAAATAAAATATATAAAGTAAATTTACAATTTCGCTTTTTAAATATTTATCGAAACAAACGAAAGTATAATCATAAAAAAAAAATTGCCATCATTCTTAATCGAAGCGCGTACTGAATTCCCTATTCCCTTTGCCTCGCTCTCTCCAGTCGTGTTGTCCTGTGGCACTCTTGAAGTGCACACTCGGAGATCCTTATGCGACGGTCATTTTGGCGATGATGAATATGCAAGAAAATCTAAAATACGGTCTGTGATTGTACGGGATCTTCCCTGCTGCTAAAAGACGACGACCCCCCCTCCCACCCTTCAGTTCCAGCGACGACGCCGTTCACTCAGCTGCTCCAGATATGCCTCACACATGATTATCAATCTGTTTCTTTTAAATATCACATCATTTACCACAGATTTAATCTGCCAAATTGCTATTCACCTGTATGTAGACATTACATTTCTAGCATATAACTATATTATAATCCATGTGACCAAAGAGCTTATTAATCGTAAAATCTTTCTTATCTGCTTTATCTTTGGTGTTGTATTCATGTTAAAAAATTATAAAATACCCCCAAAAAATTATTAAAAATCTTAAAATACCAAAAAAATTCTGTATTCTCTCTAGCTCAGTGGTTAGCGCGTTAGACTCGAGACCGAAAGGTCCCGAGATCGAATCTTTCTAACCGCTGCTTAATTTTTCCGAACTTATAATATTTTTATAAGTTCTTCTTTTTGTCTCTGTAATTTTTCTCAAGTCATGTTGACTTCCTTTTTATTTTTCCTTAATGTCTTTCATGTATTTTTTCCTATTTCTGCTCCCTTTTAACTATGATGTGGAGGTAGAGGGTTCTTTACCCTAGGCACTCCGTAATAATGAATCCTTGGATCCTTGGAAATCTAAAATAAGGAAATTTGGGTGGGGGGAAAGCAGGGGATAAAATATTGCTCTGCATTTCACTGGATCGTCTTTAGAACATCTTGAGGGACCGGGGGGGGGAAGTCTTTTTCCCAGACCGTCTTAAATGCCCAAACATCTTAAGGAGCATGTCTGGAACATCTTAGTGAGGAAAAAAGGTATGTCTATTTAAAAAATTGAGATGTAGAGGAGAAATGGGGAGAAAAAGTAATTTCAGTTAATTAAAAGAAAGTAATCAATAGAAAAAATATAAATAATAAAGTGGAAAGTTATACAAAGGGAAAAAAAAATAGGAATCGAAGAACAAACGTAGTAAATAGATGTCCATTTGTCCACGTATACGTACTATTAAATAAAGCACTCGCTATGTTGGAAGTCCATAGTTTCATCATATCAGTCGATGTGGAAGTTTTATTAAGGTGTTCATGTATTCCAACTTTCTGTACTTCACAACGGTCATGTGGCTGAACACTTGGCGATTCTGTAAGGTCCGACAACTTTTGACGGAGTTTCATTCTCTACTTGATGTCCAGCTTTATGTTGGTCGTTTACGGCGCTTGTTACAGTGACGGCTTTTTAATCTTGAATTTTGAGAATGTTGTTTTCATAGGGATTTCCCTCTTTTTCTCTTCGTCTCGTAGTTTTTCTTTTAAGGTAAACTGGAAGTATTCCTCTTCAAGTATTTGCTTAATTTTGATATCTTCTTTATTTTTCATCTTGATGCCAAAAAGTGTGAAGTTGGTGGTTTGAGATGGGTTACTAATGATCTTCCTTTGCACAGAGGCGACGTGTTTAAACCACGTTTTGGGATCTTGTAAGGAAAGCTTGATTAAAACGGGAATCAAAATGTCTTGCATGCTCTCAGTTTTTGTTTGACATTTTGTAGCCTTTTTGTAGTAGAGCTTCAGAATTTCTTTGTTGTTCTTGCATTTTTCCTTCAGGTTGCTCAGTTCGTGCCTCTCAACTCTTCGTTTTTTATCTACCAGGAGAGATCCTTTTGATGCATTAATATTTAACTCCGCTTTAATTTATCTCTTTCAGTTTCTGCATCCTTCCTTGCTCTTTCAAGACTGGCTGAATCTTGTTGAATTAGTTCTGCTTCTGATGTTTTTATTATTTATTTATTTTTTCAACTTCAGAGTCGTAGACTCAGACAGAAAGCTTGAAACAGAAACAAAAAAAAGCTTAAAAGAAAGAGCAGCTAAAGCATGGTCGAAATCACGTGATCCCCAAACGCTAAAAAACTTAAAAATTGAAGTGTCACTTAAGCTCAGTGAAATCAATAGAAACATTCTTCTCTTTATAATTACTAAATATAATAGTTTATATATTAATAAGAATATAAATAGCATACAGGGTGTTTATAAAGTCTCGGATCCATTTTGATGTTTAATAACTCATGAAATAATGAAGATATAAACAAACTTATGGCATTTATTGATGGAATAACTTATATATTTTTCTTTTCAAGTTTGAATATTTTTACTTTTGTAAATATCGTCTGCGCGTGTGGTTAATTTCAGATAATTTCATTTTCCAGTCTAAATATCTGTACTTTTCTAAATATCGTCTGCTTATTAATTGCATTTTTCTCTTTTGTTTTTGGCAACTATTGCAATTGTTGCGTTTTACGGGTTCGTGGATTTGAGAGTATTCGATGAAAACACGATGCAGAACAATAAAAAGCACAATTTATTTACAAGAATCACTATTTACAGCACAGTTCCAAAATTACCTTTAAAAGCGTCGAAAACCTACAGTAAATACGCTGAAATAATTAGCAACACAGCTTTAAGCTGTAACTGTAAAGGTAGCTTCACGGCAACACGAAACTTATAATAAACACCGTGGAACAATCACCAATACACTGTCAAGCTATACTGTAAAGGTAGCTTCACGGCAAAGCACTATCTCGATCGCTTTCTGTTCACAAAACTTCCGCGTAGCTTAGCACTTACAGTAAGCAGCTATTCTCATAATGCCGGCTGTCAGAAACGCAAGGGTTTATATAGCTTTTCCTTAGATTCCACACGTTTCGAGAAATATCTCGACAGGAAGTTATTCTAGAAGCTTCCCGATTGGACCATGGGATATCGCCAATCTGGCAACCCTAGTGCTATGCTGGAAAGCTTACATACAGGCGCAACCGCCGAATTTTTCGCAACACAATGTTATGTTTACTTTTGATGTGTTTGTTCTAGTACTTTTGTATGTGATGTTTTATTCGACCGAATATTAAGGAGAATGCGTACACCACAAGAGAAAGCACAGATATGGTGGTTCATAGAAACGAAATCCATAATGCACTTGATATAACGCCGCTGGACTTTTTCCTTTGGGGATTTGTAAAGGACAACGTTTACAGGAGGAGAGTGTCGAACATTGATGACCTAAATGCTAAAATTACAACCGCAATAGCCTCTGTGGATGCGACATGCTTACCGGTACCTGGCGTGAAATTGAATATCGACTTGATATTCTCCGTGCGACGAAGGGGGCACACGTGGAAGTTCGTCGACAAGGGTCTTGAAACTTTTTGAGTCTATCTAACCATTTATGGTTAGATAATTTATTAATTCTTAATTTTAATCTATCTTTATTATTTTATGAGTTATTAAAAATCAAACTGGGTTCGGTACTTTATAAACACCCTGTATATTTATTTAATATAGTTGAATATTAATTTATATATACTTTTCTACTGTGCTGATAAAGCAATTCAGTTCTGTGCATTACCTGAAACGCACCATTTACTTGTTTAAAAAATAAAGGGAAAGAAACACTACCTCGAAACTAGAATGACACTTTGTCACGCGGTAAGAAAGGGAAAAATGGAGCTATAAATTGATTTAACTGCTTATTTAGTATCATTACGAATCGAAAGGGAGAGTAAAATATCCTATTGCGGTATTTTTTAAATAGTCTACACTTTCATTGTATTTATGGGCAGTTATGCTATTTTCATTTAGCCTAGTGAGGGAAAAAAAAAACGTTTTTTACGCATCAGAGACATCCTCATCTCGGTACTTGGGTACCGAAACAAAGATAAAAGTTCTGCAAGAGTTGCAGAATTTTTATCATGTTAGCTGTTGCATCCGTGTGTGAAAATCGGACCTATCACTAGTTGCTTTTAACATAGCTGCCAAACACTTAAACAGAATATCGCAAACCAAGCGAGTTATTTTCGTACTTAAAAATATTACTTTTATATATCTCGAATAAACAGAACATTTAAGAAGTGATGACGAATAAATATATTATTTACATAGTACGTTATTTTTTTGCAGAACAGTGAAGAATTGATGATGAACAAATGCATTATTTACATCACTAGTTATTTTTTATTTATTTTTCTTTGAAAAGGCTAATTTTCCATAGAAAAACTGTTTTTTCAAACTGCGGACAAACTAAAACTGTGTTAAGAATCGTTCGAATTTCCGATGCATAGTCTCGCGCGCTGAAGATAAAAATGTTATTTTTTTTTTCGTAGAGTGTTGCCATTTCTCGCTTTGAAATCGTTGAGTTCGTTAATCAAGAATTCATTAAAGTTTTACAAAATTTGATATAGGTAATCAAATTAGAAATTCAAAATTCAGGCTTCCATGTGCCCATCTTCGGGTGGAGGACTATTATTCAAAATTTGACGGCTCTAGGTAGCGTTGTTTTTTCACCATGCGAGAAACATTCATGTAGATTCTTTATTATTTAGTTTCTTTAAATTTAATAAATGTCGGTAATATTTGGTGGCAACAGTTTGAAACGTGAACCAAGGCAGAAAGTAAAACGACGCAAAATGCCTTTTGAGACTAATAGCACTGTGCGTATAATGAATGCCTCTTTGGGCTAAAAATTCTGACTATTAAAAGAATTTCTTAAATTTGTTCTTAAAATTTTCATGTTATACTTCCTTCTTATTATCAAAAATGGCTTCTTATCATTCTTTTCGTCTGTGCTATTCTGCAGCACTTATGATTACTTGGAAAAAAAAAAAAAAAGAGTTCTTAATGAATTATTTGGCGGAAGGGTCCTTCTCATGGGGGCGGGGGTAAAGAAAGTACGTTTTTACAGCTTTCTAAAGCACGTGGTACTTTCTGCAATCACTGAACCATGAAGTGAGTTCGTCCTCTTTTTCTCTTAGTTTGCCGCCAAACTTTTCGCATTCTCCCCGTTTTGGTGCTGTTTGAAAACTAAATAAAAATTACTAGTTTTTATTTTTATTTATTTATCCTTTTTAAAGAATTATTTTTAAGGAAGGAGGAAAATTCCAGCAATTGAGTTTCGTTTTCTTATTACTAACAGAAAATCTTAATCCACTTGCTGTATTTTCCAAGTATTCTAAAGGTTAAACATTATATGGGCATGTTTTATTATTATTCAGTAACACATATAATTATATATTCTTAATATAGACATCCTATTTTGATACGGATTCAGTTTCTAGACTAGTGTAATAAAGTATACGTCGCAAATTGGAATATTTTGTTCACTCAGTCCGTGTAATTATGTTTACACCCTCTACAGATGAAAAGAGCTTTTTTTTAAATTTTATTTATTTATTTTTTATGGATATGTGTCGCTAATGGCTAGAAGAGCATTCATAATTTTCTTCAAAAATGGTTCTTGTGCATTCACTGTTCACTCAGCTTTGAATAGTTTCCGACATCGGTTATGCCAAGCGGTATGATCTTTGAATACTGGTAGTTCGAGCCGGGCTCGTATTCCGAGGAACAGGCTGGCTGCATAGAATTTTCGCTGTTTCACCTATATATAGCGTGAATACGAACATTCTCTTAAAAATTCCTTCACGAAGGCATTTTTTTTCCTCAGACAGATAGTCGTCGTGAGCCTTTCAATAATCAACTCTGAACTTATGAGTTTTTTCTGTCATTTGACTAAATGCAGTTGTAAATAATAATTTGTGTTATCATTGTTTAAAAGTTTGAGAATATTGCAAAGGTAAATGGTGTGTGTATTTGATTGAAATTTTTCTTTATTACAGTGTTTCTGAATATTTATTTATTAACACTGTAATAAAGATTAACTAGGAATTCTTGAGCAATTTAAATTTTAAACATCGATGACCGAATAAATAAACCACTGAAAGCTGATAATATTCCTATGGGTTCGAATCTCGCGAAGTGCACTTATTGTATGTATGTTTTCGTGTCCCCCTCCCCCGATGTGTAACATAAATATGAGCCGGCTTCCTTTAAAAGATCCTCCACGAAGACATCCCTTAGATTTGGCATTCCCTTAGATTTTATTAAATTATGGCAAAGTCATGAGAGCTATCTTCCTAAGAGGAGGGATGCCTTCGTGAAAGACATTCTAAAAGAAACTGCTTCGTATCCGCGTTTGACATGAGCCGCTGGGGTCTTCATCTCATAGGCATGTGATTTCCCATATTGATTTAAACAAACAAATGTTAACAATATATAAAAATCTACTAATAGTTATTTGAAGTCTTAATTAGCAAACACAGTAAAAGTGTCTTTCTCATACTGAGCTTAATTTATTAAAAGCATGCAAGGAAAACAATTCAAAGCCATAAATATTTTATCTTGAGATTGAAAATTTAAGGCATGTATTTTCCTTTAACGCTAAAACCTGAGGTATAAATGAATTATTCTAACAGATTTTTTAAATGTAAATTGCGCATTTGAAAATGGTAGGCATTTCGTATTTTAAGGGGGTTGGGGTAAGATGCCGTAGTCTATTATAAAATTATTATTTATTAGTAAAGCATTTAGCAATTTCTGTTTTATGATTACATTTTTACTGTTATTATTTTTACATTCGTTTTGCTTTGTTTTGTTTTATTCTTTCTCGTTATTTTACTTCTTTGAAATACCTATTCATACTAATATAATATTTCAGTCTCTTATCTTCGAAATGTTAGTATTAGCTTAGATTTTCTTCAAAACGAAAGTTCTGTTAATCCACAGATATGTGGTTTTCAACTACAAATATGTATACTTTATTTGCATAACTAATGCATCATTTAACAACAAGAATTATTAAACATAGGCCTTCAAAATTACTGTTTTTAACAACCGCAGATTCTAAGTTGCATTCCTTCTGCGCGAAAATCAAAATGTATTTCGAAGAGTCAGAATTCCAGAGTAGCTACTTAACAGGCTGGTAATATTGATTTTAACCATTTTTCACTCCTCGTACGTAGCCTAGTCAGTCTGTTGTTATCGCTTTATATTAGGGCCTGCCGAGCGGTAAAATCGCCGAACACTGGTAGTTCTGATGTGGGTTGGAATCCAAGCGAACAGGTTGGCCACATGGGCGCGTTCGTGATTTTCCCCATGTGAAATGCGTATACAAGACAGTTTAACTTAAAATGTCCTCCACGACAGCATCCCTCTCCTTAGGCTAGATAGTACTAGCGTGTTGTGCCATAATAAACTAAACCAATCTCTGTTTTATTTTATTTAGTTTGAATAAAAATGATAAAAGCAGAAAACTGCAGTGAAACGTTTTTCGTAGTTTATATAAAATTAAAATTAAATTTTTGTAATGAATCTCTTAAACGATTATTTTATACCGAAGTACATAATATATGGTCCTTAGAAATGTCTTATTAATTATACTAGTGCCACAAGTATTTAGAGGTTAAGTAATATTAGATTATTTGAGTATAGCAAAGCATCTGAGGGCTGCTGCCCAAGGCGGAGGGATATCTTCCAAGAGGCCTTTTTAAAAGCTAGCTCGTATTCACGTTACAAATGGAGAAAAGCGCGAAAACGAACCTTGCGCTCACTTGTGTGATCTATAGTAAGCCCAAGCCCACGAAATTCCTCATGGAAGGAGCGCAAGTTAACGCCTGTCGTTGACATCAGCCTTCAGCACTTTACAGGTGACAGTGCGATTTAGCTTAATTATGCCCCCCAGTTTTGATGGAGAGCACCCCGGGGGATGGGTCTGAGGGTCTCCCACCCCTCCTACCCTGTCACTAACCTCTCGATAGAGCTTTCGGCTGGCCGCATACTTAGAGTGTTGCTATGCCGCACAGACACTATATACGTACATCCATGCCTTCTCCAGGATTCGAACCCGGGCTTTCGGTACGCAGTCAGCGACGCTAATCACTATAGAGGTTGGGCGGCTTTTTCTGCGTATGTATTCATATCAGAGCTGTATTAACCATTAAGCAAAAAATAAGCACGTGCTGAGGGCATCAAGGAAAAGGGGCGTCACAGAAAGGGACTTACGAGATTCAGGAAAGGGACCACGACAAATTTTTTATTGCCGATTTTACCGTAGAATGTATGGTGCACAGCTGAACCAAGACCAAAAGAATGTTTGGGGGAAGGGGAACTGCCATAAACATATGTGGGGGCACACCAGAATCCTTTAAGATTCTTAGTCTTGTAAGATCTTGATTCTCATGTTTAATTTTCAGCTTTAATTACTAAGCAATAAGTTGTTTTTATGTAATATAATTAATATCTGTCGTGAAACAGTAAAAACGCCTTTCTGATGATGCAACTTGTACTGGGTGTCGTTGCTTGGATATGAGAAAAAGGGTGTTCTTTAATGCAAGCATTAATATACATAATTGTACTGGTATTGCAGTTTGCCTTTTCTTTGTAAGTGAATTCCCGATGGATGATTAAACAGAAATTATGCCTGGTTTTTCAAAGGTGCAAAACAAGCGTGTGTGCGTTTCTGCTATTTACCTTGCCACACATAACTTTTCTACACCCTTGATTGGAAAGTAATTTTCATCTTTTTAACTGGTCACTAATCTTAAAATCTCACTTCTCACTGAGTTCCTTTCCGCTCGACTTCCGTAGATTATTTTTCTCTTGAGGCGCCATTAGATTGAGCAATATTTTTTCTGGCGGAAAACTGCTAGAGATATTGGGTTATTTTTAGCCATTGCCATCTGGTTAAGTCCAATTTCCGAACGAAACTGGAGAGGTTTATTTTAACTACAAACTACTGCAAAAACAGCGTTTCGAAAAGCGTATTTTTAATTTAAAAAATTAATAATAATAATGGAAAGAATGGTTTTTCTAATTCTAGAAAATTGTACGATTTCATGTAAAATATCAACTGCATTCTGTAAAAATATTTTATTATGGAAGAAATACGATGATGGTTTATTTCTTTGTTGCCAAAGCTTTGTTCAAATGCCTCATTTATTAGCAAATTAATACATACAATTCATCTAGTTTGTAGAACTTTGGAAGATGTTTTGGGTGATCTTGGTTTAAGATGAAAATAATAAATCGAATTTAAATCGGCTGAAAATGTCAAAAAGCAAGCAATTAAATAATGGATTTAAAATTCTGTTATGTGATTGCTTTGCTTTTTAAATATAAATATTGTTTTTGAGAATTTTTCTTGTCTTTATTTATAATTTTTGATAATGTAATTTTACAAACTATCAGTGTTAATGGAGATTTGACTGTGAACTTCTTAACGGTGCTATTAAATAATTTCGTGCTGTAATGGTGTTTTGGAACTTTAATGTAAGAGGCGAGGAATGGCGGCATAAGACCATAAGCTTTCCAGATTTATGGACCAGTGTAGAAATAAAGGTTGAAAATTAAATAATTTTCCGAAAGACAGAATATCACTTACAGGGGTTCTCAATCTTTTTTGCCCCATGCACCTCTTTCATCATTGCTAAATCATTCTCTCTCTCCTTTCGAAAACTGGAAGATAATTTTTCAGCTTGTTTTATAAATTGGACAACAGAAAGTATAGAAAATGTTGATGCTTGGAATATCAAAATTTGATTAAAAGTTGTTTTTTATATTCATAAACTAAATACGTAACATCAGATGAATCAAAGGCTGACCGCTCCCCCCCCTGAAATTATGAAATTCTCCCTCCCCCGGTTGAGAATCTATAGAACATAGAATAAGCAGATTAAGCAACAAAGAGAGAGACGAGAAAACCAAAATATTAAAATATCATAAAAACTATCTATCATACTTATATATAAAACGCTGAGCGATGCGCTTAACGATGGGCTGTGTTAAAATGGCCGCACATAAATGTATGATTGTATTTTCCCTCAAAATGTAATATTTCTCAAGTATCGATTGTTGAAAATCTATTCTTTTTCTACTTACATATTTTTGTAAGAAGAACAATGGGTTGCCCAGAAACTGTTATGTGCAGAAGCAAAAACGGCTGTTTTTATTCATTTCTAAAACTTACTGATTGTTTTCAGATATGAGATTATAAAAACTTTTACTGTACCTGACTTGCATTTTGATTATTTATTGTATCAGAGATTTAACCCAAAAATTTGTCTGTATATAGTTTTTGAAAACTGCTGTGAAATCAGTTTAAAATACAACGGTATCAAAAATTTTGAATTAAATTATACAATAACTTCATAATATAATATATTATATTATGAAGTTGTGTTGGCCATTTCTTTCGTTTTTCAGTTTAAGTGGGAAATGCAGATGTTTATGACGGATTTATAAAAAAATATCGTCATCGTACGTATGTTTTAAAAGCTAACTGTAACATCTAAAACTCACATTTTTAATGCAAATTGTAATTAACGTAAGAATACTTAAGCACGATTATGTGACATTTTTACCATCAGAGATTGAACCCGGATATTACTTGTATTAATATAATCCAAATAGCACAGTACATTTAGTTAATGCACAACAAACATTCTTCTGAGTGTGTTGAAGTAATTGGAAGAACGTTAGCTGACCGCTATGGGAATGCATTTACTCTGTTTGAGAAAAATATATTGCATCATAAAATTTACAATAAAATTATATATCTGAGTATTCTAAATCCGATATATAAATAACATTTAGAACTTTTTAGTCGAAAGGGATTTGAATCGTGAAGGACTATTACTTTCGTTTTGGCATTTTGCGTCGTTTCACTTTTCAATTTACTGCTTATTTTATTTTTATTTATTTATTTTGACGTAGTTTTCTCTTCAAAAATCGTCTGCGTTGCACGGGGAAATAAAAAGGAATTTTAATTACAATTCTAAATAAATAGCCAAATAAATTTGAAATTCGTAACAATATTCTCTAAAACATTAACGAATTTTTCATTAACAAAGTCAAAGATTTCAAAGCCAGCAATACCAACGTTGTACAGAAATTTTTTTTTATCTCCAGCGCTTGAGAACGTGTACCGAAATTTCTAAAGATATGCTCAATTTAAAATTATTTTGCGAAATTGCTGTTGAACTGAATTTTATGGTTTAAGTGCGAAGAACATGCTATTTAATAAATAAAGGTAACACACAAAATGTTAAATAAACGCCCCTTTGGACGTAATTAAAATCTGAAACCTTTCTTTTTTTTTTTTTCGGAGAGAATGAGTAGGAATGCGTTATATTGTCATTTAAAAAGTGTGTATTTATTTCATGCCGCTTCTTTTACCTTCACCTCGCCATAATCGGCTTGTAAATTTGGCCGCTGTGTGCCTAGCAGAAAGTGAAAGTAAGTGCCTGTGCATGTCGACGTAACCTACCACTATATGCTGTTTTTTATTTTTAAGTTCTTCTCTTTTCCCTCCCCCATTTTCATTGTGTGACTGTTCAACATCCTTGTACTTCACCTTCATTCAATCTCCATTGTCAATGACCAAACCGCATGAAGTGACGCGCGAGACCATTGTTTTGGAATTGAAGGTTGGCCGGGGGGGGATCTTCGGAGATGTACTGTACTTTTTTTCTTTTTGTTTTTTTTCTCTCTCCTTTTTTTACGATTTCGATACCCACCTTTTCTTTACATTCTTTTCGTAGTTTGTCCAATTGTGACTAGTTATCAGTAAATCGCATAAGCGAGAATTTAGGGTGAAATTTTTCCTTCTGTTGTGAAACTTACTTTCCAACTCATATTGTGTTTCGTGTACTGCAGAACTTACATGAATTCATCATCAGTGCGGTATGATCTTTAAAATAAAATAGTTTTATTCAAAAAGCTTTTATTTAAAATGAATAGGATAATTAATGCACTAAAAGGAGAAAAATAATTTATATTGTTTAATACGAATAATAGATTAAATAATTACATTGACAGAATTCATCTACAATTTTATATTTCAAATAACTAAAACGTCGGTCGCCCATTATAAATTTAAAAAGGTAATGGCTTATACGTTTGATAATGCAATTAATAGATTTCATTATGTAGGCACCCCACGGATGTATTAGTCGGGATATAAAATTGTAAATGAATTATTATGTAAATAGAAATATCTAATCTGTTATTCCCACTAAACTATGATAATTTTTTTCGTCCATTAATGCATTAATTATCATATTCATTTTAAATTAAAGCTTATTCTATAAAACCTTTTTTTTTTTTCTAATTACGTTTTATTTTCCGTTTTTCAATCTCAACGACACGTTATCAACAGAGAAATTTGTACTCATTATTAGAATACAGCAGTAAATTAGAACGTTATGAAATAAAGAACAGAGAAACACAGAGAGTACAACAGAGAAATTTGTACTCATTATTAGAATACAGCAGTAAATTAGAACGTTATGAAATAAAGAAAAATAACTGAGTATCATTCAGAAAATGAAGAAATCACTTTGAATACTCAGTTTCGGAAATTAGTTGTAATAACACCGTTACAAAGAGCATTTTACTTGAAACTAAACTGAAAAAACAAATAGCGCCTAGTTGTAATTAAGTGCGATATGATGGTTATTTCATAAGCAATTTTTCAGCAAGAAACGCTTTTTTCTTCCGTCTGCCTTAGCCTTGCAGCAGTTTTTTTTTTTTTTTCCCAGTGAAAAGAAAGCATTTTTTTCCGCGTAATCCTCGAGAGTTTCAGATTTCTTGTTCTGTCAAAAATTTTTCGCCTGCAGACTATTTCAAATACACCCTAAGTACCTGAGTTTCATTTAAATTATCCTTGAAAGTAATGGTTTCCAAAAATTGCGTAATTTGTGTCCCCTCCTTTTTTTTTTTTTTTTTTAAATCAAAGTGTCATTTTTTTGCGAAAGTAAGGCAATTCATTTCGCTGTTTATTCATAGTTTCAACTGATAGTTTAAGGAGAATGAATTTTATGTAAAGTAAATCTGTTGTCAGGTTTCTCCAGTATTTTCATTTAAAGGTAATTTTTATGATGTTGCTGTATTTTATATTATAAATATGTAGTCTATTTGGAATCGCAGTTTATTTAGATATTTGAGTGATTGGGCTGCCTCCTTTTTTTGTTTAACCGTATACAGTGGCACCTCCGTATACTTTCGCTTTGAAATACATCCAACTTAGTATACGTTTTATTAGGACACACAAATTTTTATTTGGTATACGACTCAAGTTTGAGGAGTTGCGCGCTACACTTGTTTACCTCTTTCGAGGCATTACTGTCCATGAGCGCCAGTATTCCTTTATTCAATTAAAAAACTGCGCTATAATTGTAAATTTTTAAGTGATTTCCTGTTTTTTCATGTAAGTTACATAGAACTAGCTTCCCCCTCCCCGCCGCCCAGCCGTAAAAATTACGCAGTTTATATCAAAATCCAGCAGAGAAAACAACTAACAGCAATTTTGCTTCAAGTTTTTTTTATGCAGATTGGGAATTGATGTAACAGCATTACGTTTTTTAAGTCTGTTTTTAGAATATGTTATGGATAAAAAAAGAACTACGGAGTAAACAAAGAAGCGTGGAATTGTATACAGTGCGTCATTCGTTTTTTGCATTGATGTTTGCATTCTTTATATGTGCGAAATATTGTAGGCTAATCTACATATCTTGCATTCTTGTAAATCAATTTAACAAACTTGGGAAAAAGAGAAAAAAAAAATTGCCAGTGCTTTTATTTTTCTAAGGAAACATATTATCTTATATTATTTAAATCAACAACGATCCCATTAGTTTAGAAAAAGAACAAGTTATTTGGAAATATCGCATTCTTCTTCACTTCTTTTTAATTATTTGGTAACGTAACTTCGCTAAATTTCTTTTCGTACTGCTGAGTCCTCAAAAAATAAATAAGAATGAAACATGTTTATTGGCTGAAGAATTTTAACACCCGAAAAATGCCCTTTGTAAATCTCAGATTGTATTCTAACTTCGCATTTTGGGGACACTTTCAAAATTTATTTCATTGGAACTGTGCTCATTAAAGATGAAAAATGAGATTGTTCACAAAGCTTGAAATCCGTCTTTTATTGTCAAGCGGAAGGCATTCATTTTCGTGTAAATGACATTCTATGTGTGCTTTTTCGCTAAACGTTGCTTATACAACAAGAAAATCTGTATTACGCTATAATTATACTCTCTCGAACTTTTAATGAAATTTATTCTTTTGCGAGTTAGTTCCACATTAAAATTCTCTCACAATAACTGGTTATTTCCTTACGCTACTTTACATTATCCTGTCTTCAGAAGTATGCTTACTGTTCTAACTTTCACCCGTCCTTTGCTTTTCTGTCACGAACTTGACATCACTGTGTATTTAAAGATTTTCGGTTCAGTGGAACATTGCGTATAGTAGTACCTCTTTCGTCATCATTCTGACTTCTGAAGGCATTTTAAAATCGTGTGTGACCTTGCTGGCATACGATTGCAAAGTAGGCCAGAGATGAAAATGTCGTCGAATGCAGTGTAGCCAAATGCTAGTTCAGCAACCATCAGTTCTCTACTTTAAAAGAGTGGCTGTAATGTATTGGATGCGTTCGGCAGATTCTCCTGCTCTTTTGGCTTGGCCCTTTTTAATAGGTTATTTTATATTTTGTTTCATTTGTAGAGTAGGACTTCCTTTAATGGAGTCTCAATAAGCCAAGTTCATTGCGTTTTGATCTCTACAATTATATAAATCTTGCACAAAAATTATTCTGTTCTAATAATTTGTGTGTAGAAGATAGTCGTAGTACTAAATCATTGAACTCAATTTGCAAGAGATTTTTTAATCTCTTTATGTAAAAAGGAAGCTACCATTTTATTTTTTAAATGTAAAACATAAATTTCATAATACGAAGTTTCATTTGAATTTTTTATCATAAGCATTATTTTGTTTCAAAACAAACATAACAGAAGTTTTCCGGCATATTAGTTTTTTAATCATAAAGGTAATTTCTGAAGTTCATTATACAGGACTGCAAAATAATCCTCCGAGAATCAGCTTTTTGTTTGCTACTAGTTTATACATTTCAGTCATATGCTAGTAGAGAACGCACGAATGTGTGCATGTAAGTGCACGAATGTATGCGCATTAATATTATGTGTAATTATATTCTGGTTTACAGTACCTTATATGTTAAATTTTTGTTTTAAATTTTGAATAAAACCTTTAAAAGAGGCAATATTAAATGGTTACCCGAGTTCCCTGTTAAGCATACTTTCAGGCAGTTTTAGCGTTTTATTGTAATGCGTTCACATATATGTTTCGTTTATATACATAAATTGAACTTTGTACAGTATTTTTCCTTCCCACAGTATTTTATATTTTTATTTATACTACATATTTACATTTCTGTATGTGATTGAGCATGTATTGATATTTTTCTTTGATCAATTACTTTTTGGAAAACTTAACTATATTAAACTAAGAATATATACTTTTCCAGTATTAAATCTTCTGCAAAATGTTAAAAGCTCTGTGGTTTGGAGTATTATGACAGTTTAAAAAAAAAGAGGGGGGGTTGAGAAAAAAACTGAAAAGCAGAAATAATTAAGTACAAGTGAAAAATAAATAAATAAAGATGTGTGCGTGTGTGTGCGCGCGCGGAAAATGACGATTTTGTTCTCGTTACCAAATAAATGTGATTCAGAGAATCCATCAGATTAAGCATATTATCGAATCATATTAGATCCCTGTCATCCCATGAAACTGTATATGGTACTTTAAAAGGTGCAGAAAAATTGCATTGTCTGCCTAAGTACTTAACTAAAACGTCAGTCCTTTATTTTATTCATTTATTTATTTATTATTAATTTTTTATTTAATTTAATTTTTATTTATTTATTTATTTATTTATTTTGTGTGTGTGTGTGTGTGTCACAGAGATGCCTGCCTAGTGACTGCAGTTATAAATATGCGAAACATTGTTCAGTACACTTTCTATTGCTTTATTTAATGTCGATAAAACTTGACTGTGCGCGTTTGGCTATTAAACTGAGTCACATTTATGTGTAATTTCATAATATTGCACTGTATTACATATATTATTTATATATTAACATATATAAGGGGGCTAAAAATAGTAAGGTAAGGAATGCGTAATATACAATTCTAAATTTAATTAGTAGTTAGTATTTCTTTTTTTAATTTAGCTAGCCTCCTGTTTTCTCCTAGAAACAATGATATGTTTGTTTTAACGCTTTCTGAAATGCGTCATATCAAAATTAATATCTGTTTCTTGGCTTTTGACGCTAATGATATATTACTGCGAAAGTGAAACTTGGGTCTGTTACCCAGAAGGAATGAAAAGTAATCAATCAAAAACATTTAATTAACCAGTTGAAATAAAGTGGCACCTTAATTGCGTTATTATTAATATAATACAGATTAATAATCTTCGCAGTTTTTTTTTAACCTAGCATCTATTGCCCCTTTTCAATACATGTTGTAATGCTATACATATGAGAACATGAGCGCTCCCGTTCCACAATCATAAGCGTCTCTCGGGGCATTTAGCTGTGCATGTGTACGTTTTAAGAATTTTTTTGTCAGGAATTTAGAAGGCGTTACATAACCGTTGATTACATCTTCATTGGACCTTCCATTGTTCTGTCATCGTCATTATTAGAAACAGACTCAAAATTTTCATGACTTATAACAGGCACATCGATCATATTCCATTTGTGTTGTTTTTTAAAGCCTTATGAATAGAATCCCCTATAAAAGTACATCGATGCAAAAACTTGGGAGTTTTTTCGCTGTATAAGGTAACAATTCCTTCTCCAAAAGGATATTTACTCTCCGACCTTTTCCTAATGACAAGAAAACGAACCCTTCCTTCCCAAAAAAGTAGACAATAAATAGTGAACCCATCCACTTTAAGCCTTATTTTGTCTTTCCCTGACGCTATGCTCCCAATAAATATTGCGTCATCGTATATGACGTCATTCATTCCCACGCTTGCCGGAAGAAGAAAGAATAACATTCGTTTCCATTCATAAAAAATACTACTATGGCGCTTGTAGTAAAATAGTTCAGTACCCATCGGAAGGCCCCTAGAAGGCCGTGGGTCCCCCCACCTGTTGTTTCATTCAGCGGCCTTCACAAGGCCGTTTAGCTTTAAACATTTCTAAATCCCGTAGAGGCCCCTTTCGACTTGAAGAGGCCTTAAATAGGAGAAAAGAGGTCGGATAATTTTTCATTTCCCTTTCGTTGAACATTGCGTCATTTATTTCTCTAGCGAATAACATGTAACCGAGAGCTGTTACGACCTTGATGTATTTTTTATTGTTCTTTTTGGACTCAAGTTTACAGTATTCCTGTTATTTCGATATTAGGTCATTCCTCTGTGAATTCTTCTTTTTAATCGCTCCTAGCAACAGAGCATAATTGTTAAATAGCTGTACTTTTGAATGCAAAATAACGATCGTGAAACAAGTATTTATGAAACACGCTTTGATAAAAGACGGAAAACTGTTACATGAATTAAAAATAAAGTAACGCTTTCCGAACTGGGGAAACGATGATTAGCTTTAGTTGAAGTTCCCATTTGTTCATTTTTAATTAAAAATAAAATCGAGTTTTTAAAAAATCATTCAGGGTACCTTCTAAAGTTGCTGAAAACATTGTGCAAAATATCGTATCACAGTTTTAACTTATTGTTGTTCCAGAATAGGCTTGTGAGTAATGTGCAACATTTAACTGAACGCAAGATTTTTAATTAAGTAAAACAGATCAGTATATTTGCCGAAATATTGAAAATATGTGTATTAGTAATACCCACTCCTCACCTAAATGTATAGCACATATTTTTCCAAAGCTATAGTGTATATTATATACTTGAAATATTTATATCGCGTGCTGTTGTTATATTATGTCAGAAGCCGATTAAAAGGCAAATATGAAAAAACCGCAGAAAATTGGTCAGTTTATGTTTAGTTTTACAGCTGCCGAACGAATGAACTGGTTGCAGAGGTTTTTCATGTGTAACGTAATTGTAAACTAATTTCCTTTCAAAGTCGCTCATGAAAGTATTTTTTTTTTTTTTTTTTCCCCTAAGAGAAATAGTCTTTGTGTGTTGCTCTAGAATTAGCTTAACAGCTAATAAAAATGGTGTTACATTATATAAGCCGGTCTTCTTACCTTCTTTCGCCTTTAAGCAATGCATCATAGCTTCTATAGTGGGGGAAAAGGACCTTTCTTTATTAAATGTCACATCAGGTGTTCTCAATAAAATTTTGAAAAAATGCTGCTGTAAATTTCGCGAAAATTTGGATTAGAATTGAAAATTATGGCTAAATTTTACGAAGTTTGGTTTCGAAAACATCTAATTCTCGTTCTGGAGAAATCTTTTGTACAGTTTTAGTGGAGTTAATGTGAAATATTGCTTAAGGAAGGGTCGTTACGAATTGAAGGTTTACATCTTTCTTCGCAACTGTCAAATGGTTTTATGTTCTTTAGCGAAATCTAAACACCATTTGAATTTTTCCGATGTATATTGTTGCGAAAAATTCTGCGGTTGCGCCTGTATGTAAGCTTTCCGGCATAGCACTAGGGTTGCCATAAAATAGTGTATGGTAGGGTTGCCAGATTGGCGACTTTATCGCCCATTTGGCGACCAAATTGGCGATATCCCATGGTCCAATCGGGAAGCTTCTAAAATAATTTCCTGTCGAAATATTTGTCGAAACCTGTGGAATCTAATGAAAAGCTATATAAACCCTTGCGTTTCTGAGAGCCGGGTGTTGCGAGCGTGTGTGATTAATTAGCGTTGTGAATAATTGTGAGTAAGTGTGAGAATAGCTGTTTACTGTGAGTGCTAAGCTACGCGAGAGTTTTGTGAACGGAAAGCGATCGACATAGTGTTTTGCCGTGAAGCTACCTTTACAGTATAGCTTGACAGTGTATTGTGATTGTTCCACGGTGTTTATTATAAGTCTAGTGTTGCCGTGAAGCTACCTTTACAGTTACAGCCTGAAGCTGTGCTGCTGATTGCTTCAGCGTATTTATTGTAGATTTTCGACGCTTTTAAAGGTAATTTTGGAACTGTGCTGTAAATAGTGATTCTTGTAAATAAATTGTGCTTTTTATTGTTCTGCATCGTGTTTTCATCGGATACTCTCAAATCCATGAACCCGTATAACGCAACAATATTAATCCACAGTGGTAAGAAATATTATAAATTAGAATTAAAATCTGCCTTAAGGCTTCAACAACAAACCTGATTATTAGCCTCCCTTTTTACATAAGTATTTCCTTCTATTTAACAGCTATTCGAAAATATGAAATATTGATCATAAGCATTACACGTACTAGTTCTTTTTCGAAGAACGCAGTATTCAGAAGTAACTAGAAAAAAGATTTATAAATACACCATTTCGTATTAGCGGCTTTAATCTTAACTTGTAAGATCAGTTTTCCTCAGAGACTGTTCGGATGCGTTGTCCTCGAATCTTCCACGTGTCTCAAATCATTTTTAAACTCAGGAAATGACGCGTGGAGTTAAGAAGGAGAGAAAAAAGAACATTTCCTGGAAATTATTTGAGATAAGATATGTTTCGGCGGTAGTATCTTCGAAATAGCGTAAAATTGGACTTCCTGCTCGGTGCTGGACTCGGTAGTATTTCCTGAAATTTGGGTGTCCTTTATCTGAAGACAAATTATTGATACGCGCTCTTGCAGGAAAAAAAAAATAATAAATATATATTACTAATGTTTTACCATAATTTGGTCAGTTTGAAGTTGGTTGATTTTAATCTCCCTCCTTCCTCCTCCGATGTCCGATTGTACCTGTTTTCAGAAAAATGTATGTTTTGATTAACAACAGCTTGGTTGTTTGGATCATGCTCCGAGATTACTGGAAAAAAAAGGTTTTGAGTTGTCCGCGAGTATAAAATTTCATGTCAAGTATTGATAAAGCTAAGTTTTCAATAAACTGTGGTCTATATTTTATTGTCTATATAGAAAGTTATATCATCCGAAAAGAATTTAGAACTCCTGTGGGTTCTGGAACACCCATTTAATTTGATTTAATTCTCATTTATTTATCTTTTATTTGTTATTGTATTAGAATGAAAAAAATGCTAGTTTAAAAGTTTTTGTTGTTAAAAGTATGGTTACACAAAGATGATTTGGATTCTTTTCTTTTTATTTTTCTATTTCATTGCGTTCTTATTTTTGTAAATATTACATTTAATGTAAACTCTGCACAAAAAAAAGGGGGGGGGGTATTTTTATATCTTCCGTTTTACTGATGACGAAACTTAACTTGCAGACCCAAAATCAGACCTTTTTCTGAAAAGACTTACCAGTTTTTTTCCGCATTTCGATTCTACAACTCAAGTTATGCCAGGTGCCAAGTTTTCTAAAAATGGCATGAGAAGTAATGGCAACCATGGGTGTAAATTGTCCGTCCCTTCATAGGAAGCAAAGATGACTCACCTATTAGATGCCTCCATAATAAATTGACCATCATTTCCTGCCTTAGCAGTGGCCAACGGTTAGTGCTCGCCATTGGAAATTATAAATAAAAAATAAAAAATTATAATAATAATAAAAAAGTTTAATTGAATTTTGTTATGTATTTCTTAAGATCTCTTTTTGTATTAAATTTACTTGATTCCTTCTTTCACAACTCGAAATTTAAGTTCGATCCAAATTAAATTAGCGGATATTTTATGATTTATTTTTAAAATTTGTATTTTTAGCAAGTTTTGTAAATTTTTCGAAGAAATTTTTTAATTATAACGTATAGAATGCTACCACCTTAAGATAGATTTACTTCTAGGTATATTTGAAAAAATTAAGTTTTTTATTCAAAATTTTCCATTGTTTACATAAATTTATGTATAATCGCGTTTTGAAATTTGGCATATTTCTTGTAAGTAGTAATAACACCAAATGTGGTTTACGCTTTCTTAAAGAGTTATTTGAAATGAAGGATGCTTTTTTTTTTTTTTTTTTTTTTTTTTTTTTTTTTTTGTGTGTGTGTGTGTGTGTGTGTGCAAACTTTAAAAAGTGAGCCAAGATAAATTTTTAAATTTCTCGGTAAGTTTCTCACCGAATTTCACAAAATTTAATATTTAAGCATAATTTTAGGTAATGTAATTGCAGGAAAAGTCCGATTTTGTTTCAAAATACCTGTGCTATAACAGTATTATATACACTGGTGAAATAAATTAAGAGAATTTTCTTATTTGATCTCTGATCTCATCCATTAACTACTGGACAGATTTTAATAAAATTTGATGTGAACATAGGTTGATATAATACAAACAAAATAAACATTCAAAAGTTATAATATACACACATGTTCGTGTGTAACACTCATGGGAGTCCGAAGGTCTGAAACAGCGGTTTCAGAAGACACAAAAGAAATGGGTTAATAGAGGGTATGGTCTCCTGTTACAGCCATACGGGTCTCGCAGCATGATGTCATACTGGAAATAAGGCAGTTTATCAGTGCCTGTAGCAATGGTCCCACACATTGCAGTTGTTTTGTTAGCAGGAATTTAAGTTAACGTTTCAGTTTCTCACAGGAAGATGAAATAAAATAACTCTTTGTTTTTCACCTGAAATGAGTTTTGATGATTGAACCTCGGATGGAGGTTGATGCGACCGCGCCTGCATAAAGAATGCTGTAGCCAGAGAGATTGCGTTGGGCAGCGAAAAGCCCAATGCTGTCATATATAATTATGATCCTGAAGTGCCGTCATATAATTGTTCAGCAACATTTTTAACCTTTCTCAATCAGTTTACTAAAAATGATTTTAGATTCCCTCCCCCAATAGTTTAAGTCACTTTGTTTGAAAAAGTGGAATCAATTGTTCCTATAAATTTTATCCCCTCCCCCGGGGGAGTTTCGGTACTGAATTATCCCTCACTTAGCCGACATAAGAAATTGCTGGGCAGGTAGTTACGTTCGTTGGTCGCTGATTAAATGGGTAGGTGTAGTTTAAAACAGAAATGCATAATGAGCTGTTTTGTTGCAGAGTGTTACAAACGTATCTCTGCTTTCTCAGACATCCTGCTCTCTGCTGCATTTAAGTAAAATGAAAGTCCTGAATTCGTTGACATGTATTAAAATTTTTATGATGTGTCTCATAATATAAGGAAGTATCTGAATCCAGAATAAAATCTTAGGCCAAGACACGTTAGAATTAAGTTTAACCTCGAAGAAGTTTAGAAATTCCTTCATAGACCATTCACCTACAGTATATAGACTGTTAGATTTTTAGAAGGAAACATAATGTGCTTTACTGGAATTCGAGGCCATTACTACTCTACCAGTTGCTAGCTAAGCGTACTAACCGTTTACTCCACGCCAGCATGTACAGGGAAATGTGATTATTTCTTACGAATTTTCAGTCCTTTCCAGTGTCCGAAGGGTTAAGACACTGAATACTGGAAGTTCGACTCGGATTTGAACGCAAGTAGATAGGGCTGGCTGTATGATTGGTTCTCGTAGTCTTTCCTATGCTCAACGTAAATATCAGGCAGTTTTCCTTAGAAAGACCTCCACGAAGGTATACTTCGCCTTAGCAAGTTTGTGTGCTTTGTCGTTGTGTTAGTCCTGTGCTTTGTCGTACTCAAATAATCTAACCGTACGAAATTTCATCTGCTTTCAAAACAGAATTCGAATTATGAATGAGAGCCTTTAGAAAATAAATTTGACGCGTGCGGAGAATAATTTTTTTCTGAAGAAGAAAGACTGTTTTATTTGTGGAGGTCCATTAATTAGTAATTGCAAATTAATACAAAGTAAGGACTGAGATCTACTGGTATTTCTATCCAAATTAACATACTTATTTTACATCGTTAATACGTAAATTCTATTTTTAGTATTTCTGTTGCAGTATATATATCGGGGTGATTTGAATTGAACAGTCCATAGCCGTAGCTTATACCATGACGTATGGATGTAAATTCATTGGCGGAATAAATCCTGGGGATTGTAGTATGTGATTCAGTTATGCTAATCTGTCGGCCTTGGCGATCGGACACGCTTTGTTTCCCCTCCTCCCACTTCCTTGTACGTTAGTTGGGTCGCTCTTGCGAGGAAGTTGGCTGATCTGGATGAGAAAGAGTGGATGGAGGAGGAAAGGTGAGTTCCCTGAGGCGTCCGTTTCGATTCGTGAGCCCGATGAGAGAGAGCCCTCGATATCGGTGAGTTACTTGGCCCTGATGGGTGTTGGTGAGAACGCTGCGTGGGAAATCGCTGAAAGCAGGTTGAGGAGCGGAAAAATAATAATAAAAATAAAAAATGTGCTTGATAATTTTTGAACTGATTATTTCGAGCTCAGACGCGAAAAAAATTAAACCTTCCGTGTATTCCCCCCCTTTAAAGATATTGATTTGATTGTGATATTAAAATCAATTTATTCATGCAGATGGTGTGTTCAAACTTAATAATATAAATATGCAATAAAGAGTAATTTTTCGTTTAAATATATGCACTGATTTTTTTAAACTTGTTATTAACGTTATTGTTTTCATTTCATATAGTAAAAATTACTTCTGAGGCCAAAAATACAGCTTTCTAAAATAGAATTTAATGACAATTATAAAAATTTTAGCAGTATATAATTTGTAATCGTCTATATCATCAAGTGTACAGTTTCTTTATGCAACATCACTGATAATGCAAATCAGCGTCACTGATATAACACTAAATCATTGATACACCTAAACTGAAGTCTTTTTAACTTTAAACGCGCAATAATATTTAGTCAAATATGGTATTGAATGATATTAATTTAAGATTATGGAAGTACCATTTACTTACTAACAGGCAAAAATATAATGATTTTTGAGTGATTTAACAAACTTGCTTTTTAGTATATGTTAGTATTCCTCATCTTAAGAAAAAAAAAAATGCTCCCCTTAGTCGTATTTTTGATTAGAGCGCCAGATTTTCACCACTTAAATTGCGAAATATCATCTTAAGTGCAATGTAACAATAACGTGCACATATGCATTTTTATTTGTTAAATAAATTCATTTATATTTAGTGACTGAAGTAATCAGTTAAAAATGAAGGTGATCTTAAGGCAAAAATAATAATAAAAAATGTTCTTATAATCAATTAATTTCGGATTTATATTGGATTAACTGTTTGCGTACACAGTGCCTGATTAAAAAAGTTGTAAATTCCGAACCAATTCCACAAAGACATGAAAGAAATGAAATTTAAAACCGATACTATCTCGATATCGTTCCAATAAAAAATGCGATAAAAACCCTTTCAACTCTGTTTTTATATTAGAAGAAAATTTTAAAACAGTAGAAATGCATAATACATAAAAAAAAAAGGAAATGGAAAAGAATACAATTAAAATATGATTCAACGTTTTCAAGAGAAGGTAGATGAGACCTCAGGTGAATTCCTTTTCCAAGGAAAACCACTCTGTTTCTGTTAAAAATTATCTGAAAAGAACTATAAACTGAGAATAAATATTTTATCAAAGTAAGAAAAATGGTAACTTACCTTCGTTGGGGGGGGGAAAGAATTTCAAAATGAGCGAAAAGAGACGCTTAGGGTTGCGTGTTTGGCGCTAATTATTATATACTTAAAAATTCAGTGGCTAGATTGACGAAATATTCGACGGACTGTAATAGCATAGCTGCCAAATTTCCCTGTTTTACCTCCAGACCTCCAATTTTTTATCATTTATCTCGATCTTCTGGGCTTATCAGCGGCCGTGCGGTAAAGTCGCTAACTACTGGTAACTCAGTCCGCGGCTCAAATCCCAGCAAATGAGCTGGCTGCATGGACGTTTTCTTGGTTTTCCCCATGTCTAACTTCTGTACGAGCCAGTTTGCCTTAGAAAGTCCTCCACGAAGGCCTTCCTTTCCTTAGGCAGATAGCCCTTCGTAATTAAAATAAGCGAACTAAGTGTCCCAGTAGATCACAAAAATCTCTCGGTTTTTAATTTTTGCCCTTTACTAAGAAAAATGTTTTCTGTAATAAGTGAAATTTAATGAATTAACGAAAGGTGCAAATTCTGTTCTTCGACTCCTGGTGATTTTCTGTATAATTTATTTAATTTATTTGATCTGAATTGACTTACCTATTGTAATATTTGTTGAACTTTTTACAAAAATTCAACCAATGTTTTATCAGTAAATATTTGTGTTTATTTTTGTTTTAAATTCAATATATGGTACATTGCTACGCTTATCCACAAAGTAATGTGTATATATCAGTCAATGGAAGAGACAATGAAAGCTTTTCTAACCCAACTCTCAATTCCTCTGTTTCTTCAAAAAAAAAGGGGGGGGGACTTCTGAAAGGTTTCAGACTTTAACGATCGCCCAAAAGGCTCTGTTAAAGTTTTTTACGCTTTCGCTGAGTTCGCAGTCTACCAATCTGTTGTTACACCCACTTCTACTACCCCCCATTTTTTGTCTTTTTAGCTTTATTATATAAGCTTCATTTTCTTCGCCCTTACGTCGTATACAATTCAACAGCAAAATTACAAAAATTTTAAAAGTAGCGTAACAGTGTACGTTTAGAATTCCCGATGCAGCGATAAGTGTTGGCATCTTTCCTGTTCTTCTAATTTTTCTTGTTCCTGTTTTGTTCAATTTTTTTCTCAGTTCATCATATCAGTGTTCAGATCAAGTTCTTGGAGCTTATGCCACGTAAAATAAAAAGCAAAATCACAAAATATTTAAAAACAGCATATCTTCAGAAATTCCGATAGACAATCGCGAACGCTGGAGATTAAAAAACTATATTCCGTACAGTGTTACCACTGCTCGCTTGCTTTGAAGTCGTTCAGTTTGTTAATAAAAAATTCGTTAAATTTTTACAAAATATGAAGAGATAATAAAACAAATTCAAAATTCGAGATGCCCATGTTCAGGTGAAGGACTACGTTATTAAAAATTTGATGGCTGTAGGTATCGTTGTTTTGTCACAATGGTAGAAACATACGTACTTTCATGCAGACTCTTCCTTATTTAATGTCTTTAAATATAATACAGGGCGATATTATTTGGTGGCAGCAATTTGAAAAATGACATAACGCATGTAAGTGTTTCGGCGCAAAATGTCGTTTCAAGATTAATCTCTCAATCGGAACTAACGCTCCTTTCGGAGTAAAAATCAGGTGCAATTTTTGACAACCCAACTGGATGGTTTGTTTTGAATTCTCAGTTTTTTTATCCTTTTAATTTCGTCATCCATATGTGCATATTACATTTGTCAGTGATAGTTTTCTGTAGGTGTGGAACATACATCATTCTTTTATCAGGAACTCAATGATAGTTCGTTGTTTTTACTTGTTATCCATTATTTACTTGCAAGGGGGTTTGATTATTGCATGAGTTCATTGAGAAAGAGTTACTCTAATGTTAGTTAAAATTCAGATGTTCTCAGTTAATAGAAAAGTAATTCATTACTTTCAGTACAAGGTAATATTTAAAGGAAAGTAAATGGTTGCTAAAGCAGTCCTGATGAATATCTTCCTGGATAGAGGAACTATAAATTTCAAATCACATGATGCAAATCGGCATTATGCAGACTATGATTAGTATGCTAGATCCACGTTCAGTTAGATAATTGAATCATCGCTTCAAAAGAACAATGACAGAAGCCTCTCTCTTAGTCAACTCCTGAGCGGAAGAATAAGTACTGATAAAAATCTTCAGAAAAAATTATTTATCCCCCCCCAAAAGTTGTTTCACTGAAGAGGGGCTGGGGATCATATCGAAAAATACCCTATTTTCCTTTGCATAATGGAGACGTTCATGGTAACCGTTATTAACATACTTAACCAGTGAGGTGTAACGTCATAATCGAATGTAATTTTCCAGAAGCAGTTGCTTTCCGTTATTTTTGTACCGAAAGTTTCGTTTCCTTGACCGGTGCCATGGGAGATATCTTTTTAACGTGGGAATGAGAGGTGCTAGATTTAATTGCACTTTTTTCGTTGCCTAACTGAAAGAAATTTCTTCAGGAAACCAGGTTGCAATTTAATCTGTGTGGATGTTACTTTTTGCAAGAAGTTAAAATGAAGGCACACTGGGAGTTTTTCGGCGCATACTTCTTATTCTCATTGGTATGCTTGGAGATTTTAACCGTCCAATCTGGAGGCTGTTGTCCGGTTATATTTTATCTGTACTGCTCGGTTGTTTGTTTTTTATGGTTATGATCGTAACCGGTTCACTGAGCCGTCACTGTGTATTTTAACACTTGAATGCGTTTAGTGCTCATTTTTCGTAAAGTAGTCTTTTTTGAATACTTGCTGATGTGTCCCCAATGACTTTGATAATAAGGCTTAGTATATATTTTTCTAGATACAGGTTAAGATAGCTCATGGGTTACGTGCATGCGTATCATGTGAAACTGCTGCTTATTCCGTCAGTAAACACAAATTGATAGGCACTGCAGGAAGAATTTTTTTTTTACTTCAACCACATGTGAAATTATTGTTGATTAACGAGTTTTTTTAAGTTAAATAACGTATTTCCTCCTCTAAATAATATTTATTGATACGTATTTTATTTTTTATTAACTCGTATGTTAGCATGTAAGTGTTTGCTCTTGTTGAAAATTCGATATTAGTCTTTGAGTGCAGCTGAAATGCCTTATGCCTTTAATGGATCATAAGCTGTGGAATTTTGTGGACAGTGTTTGCGTATGTGGTTCAGTGAATTTATTGTGCCATATGTATTTATCTTTCGCATATCCTATAGAATTCGCAGGCATCCTAAGGATGTGCTGTTATTTAAGTGTCATTCGAAGTTAAAAAATTTAAATTTGTTGTAGAATTTACACTACAAAATAATTATATGTGAATAATTTTTAGACTACAGTATTGTGGTACTATAATATGATCGCACAGTGCAAATAGGTAATTTTAGCAATCTCATAGCTACCTTTAGTAACCTTTCGGCTCTGATGGTGGCGTTTGCCACCTTCATATGTAGAGGTCCGTTTTATCAGTAAGAGATTATTTTTTTACTATTCATTTTTAGAGGTCTCATGTGGCAGCTTATCCGCGTATGTTTTCCCACGCGTCTTGTAGATATTTGCTTTTAAATGTTGTTTGTGGAACAATTCGATAGTAGGAACAACTCGAGTAGGAGCTTGTTGTTAACATGTGGCAAGGTTCTAACACTTATACACAAAAATTAGTTCTCCCCCCCATCCCGCGCTCTCGAAAAGTCGAGAGCTGAAAGGGCTAAGTATAATGTTTAGCGGAGCTGATAGACTGCCCCTACGCTAATGGACTCTGCTTAACGATTAATTACATTTTTGGTTCGGTTTGGTTAATGTTGTTTGTGGAACAATTCGATAGTAGGAACAACTCGAGTAGGAGCTTGTTGTTAACATGTGGCAAGGTTCTAACACTTATACACAAAAATTAGTTCTCCCCCCCCCATCCCGCGCTCTCGAAAAGTCGAGAGCTGAAAGGGCTAAGTATATTGTTTAGCGGAGCTGATAGACTGCCCCTACGCTAATGGACTCTGCTTAACGATTAATTACATTTTTGGTTCGGTTTGGTTAATTAATTAAGGAAAGCATTTTGTATGGTGTCATAAAGCATTTTGTAATTAATCCAGAGGAAGCGTTTTGTATGTTATCTTACAGACAAAGTTATTTCTCTACAGAGGCTAGTGATAAAGGAAGAAAGGTTACGATATTGTCAGGTATCATCCTATGGGATATTTTGTTTAGTATTTGAATGGTTTTGTGCAAAAGTATAGTGGTTATTACTTGCACTCGAAGGTATACATTTCTTCTTTCCACCCGCGATCCGTCATGCTGCTGAGATTCGGTAACAGCAAAGTTCGAAGCTTATCTAAAGTTTGTATGTGAACTAAACAGAACCAGAAATACAAAAGTAAGTAAAATTTTTCCGGTACTTATTTGAAAAAAAAAAAAGGGTCCACTACATATTAAAATTGTAATTTTAAAGGGAACCTCTCTTTTTTTGACGGTGAGACTGAATGAGGAGAGCTTGCTTCCTATAACTTTTGATTTGTACTTTGAAGAAACGGATAAAGTGCCCTGTTATAATCAAATCTAAAACGTATTATGCATTTTTTTTTTTTTTTTTTTTTTTTTTTTTTTTTTTAAAAAAAAAATTTTTTTTTTTTTTTTTTTTTTTTTTTTTTTTTACTATGAAAAAAATTTATCTGTCGTTAAAAAGGTAAATGCGATTGCTATTTTACTTCATTATCAGGTGCAGAAACTCGTGTAGCTATGCAGCTCTGCAGATTGTTAAAGGTTGCAATTTCAGAAAACGCCTTGGCATTCTGTTATATGCCGCGTGGCCTTGACTCGCCAAATTAGGTCGCGAAATGACCTAAAAAAGAGCGAATGCATCTGTTTCTCTGATGAAACTGCTGATGTTTGATCTCATTGATCTTGTGATTTGTCAGTTGTCCATGGACTATTGCTAAGTTGTAGCTAAACTTTTTAACTAGAAAACGTTTTTTTCCTCACTTTTTCGAATGTTCGGCCCCGCTTTCTACAGTATGACTCCAATGGAATCCGGTATGAATCTACTTTGGAAGTGTTCAAATCTTTGCAATATTTTCAGAGTTTAAATTTAATCCATTCTTTCTGAAAGTGATTCTGTCTGAAGCTCATTTCCAAGATAAATGTAATCAGGCATAAGTGGTATGAATGCCGCAATTATTATTTTACTGCTATTATTTACAGTAATTTTTCGCGAAACACGTTTAAGATTTATATTATATGAGCATTTTTCTTTGTTGTTTTTTGTTTTGCTGATTGAGGGCTCAATCAGCAGGGGCGAAGCCCAATAGTACCCGAATGGCTAAATGATTTAGCAGTTTAGCCTAAAAATTGGTATTTTATTCCGGGTTCTAGTCCTAGTGGCTGAAGCTGTATATAATGAGCCCGGCTTCAGCACGTTTCACCTCTGTAGGAGATGAGTGCAGCAACTGTTCCTGGGAAATAAGCTAACTATTTAGTTTGGTTTGGTTTGGTTTGGTTTATGTAGCCTCGAGGGATACTACACGTTACACGCGGGGAAAACCAAGCTAAATATTGGAAGTTAAAATTTTAGGATATTTTGCTGAATAGGTCCACTGACTGGAAACTTTTTACTACGTTTTAAAGGCCAGTGTTTATTTTAATGTAAAATTAATCTTTTCTGTAATTTTAGATTTTTAAAAATTGTTATTAACTTTTAATATTAATTTGTACATACATATGTAGTTATTCACAGGGCGTGTATAAAGGTTTAAGATTGAACTACTTTAACAAAAGTCGGAATTTAAAGGAAACAACTTTATCTTCGAAGTCTTCTTATATTTTTCTGCGTAATTATAGAATTTTAGGACTCTTTCGAGGAAAGTTGTTGGTTTTTTATTCAGTTTCTTCTATTATGTTCTTTCAAGTTTCTGAAAGTTGTCAAAATGACACTCTTAAATGTAAGATTTTGCTTCAGAAAACAGAAAATAAATTCTCGATTAATTCTGAGGGTTAAGGAGGAGGATGAAAAATAGTTATGCTTCTCTTTGCAATGGAACGCTAGTCTGTAGATCCATTAGTTGAAGAAAATTTTGTTGCATCGCCTTGTTTAATCCTTGAATCTGTACCAAAAGAAATCGGTGCATAAAACCGAAGAGAAAATTCCTTTTGAACATCTTTTTGTAAGCAAAAGTTATTTTAAAGAAAGCAAAATGAGATGGGTCATTAATTATTGGCACTGTTTATCATTTTGTAATTTCCTTGGTTTTGGATTGCAGAGCTGAAGAATTTTTGTCTTAACTCTTCGATATATATAACAACATGGTTACTTTATAATGTTCTTTATATCGCGATCTTATGAAATTCCAAAGTGAAAAATGCTTAAAATATATAAAAGAATAAATTTCTGTGTAATGTATTGCAATAAAATCCCATTTGTTAATAAGATTCATGGTGTAAAGGTCAGTAATATTACTGAAAGATGTATAAATTGTTTTTGAATCTAGAAGGGCGATCTGGGAGCGTATGGACGTAGCAGGACATTACCTGAAGATACAGATGTGTCTAAACTAAAAAGCTTCGTAAATTAGTAGACTTAATACTGTTAAACATAGTAGTGAAGATTGAATAGTAGAAAATTATTCGTTATTTGCAAATGCAGAATCAAGTCTCATTTTTTAAGAAACAGATATGTAAAGTTTTCTTTTGCATTATCTGAACTCATAAGAGCCTTTCTTTTCGCTTGCATTGTATCGAAAAATTGATTTCGATGTTCCTTTTCCGTTCCCTTTCGATACGCCCGTGACTTCGAGGCCATCGTTGGAGCGATGCCTGTAATAACCCGCTACATGCTTTGCAAAATTTCCGGCTCTCCGGATCGTTATCTTAGCCCTTGGCATTCGAACTACACCGATAATTAGAGGACGGCAATAAATGATGCCTCGTTCATCACTGACCGTTGCCGGACAATTTTCGTGTCACACTAACCTCGAATTAGAAAAAACGAGTTGCCAAGTTTTTTTCCCTCCTTTTATCAAGTAGACATCATCCTTTATACCACTCGGGGAATACTTGACACGTGTCTCTGTATTCTTTATCGTTTATTATTGAATTGATTCTTTTAAACAGAGATGGAATGTATTAACTATAATGTGGAGCTTCACGTTGATTGAGAGTAGTGTTTTCAACATTTTTTTTTGCCACATGCACGCCTTTCAGCGTTACTAAACAAACCTTCCCACCCTTCCTCTCCAAAACTCGAAAAATAAATGTACATTTATTTATTTAAATTTGAATTATTTTGTTAATGTGTTCTTCAAATAATGCAAAGAAAGTACAGAAAATGTTAAGCATCAAACCTTGAATAAAAGTCATTTTTTATATTTATAAAATAAAACTCTTGAATACTTATAACAGTTAAATAACGAGCTGGCCGCATTTCCCGAAACTCCCTTCTTCCTGGTTGCGGAATCCGTGATTTAGAGTGTTACTAGGTGTGACCTTAATATAAAATAATTCAAAAATTCGCAGTTGTTATTTTATATAGAGTGCTTTTTCATTACAACGCAGGAGTAGGATCATTATTTTAAAACGGCATAAAAATCTTCAAGAAATAACCTCGAAATTTCTACTTCGAAGTATGGAAAACTATATTACCATTATTAACTATAACATTACTAAACACGCATTTAATTTCATGAAGAATTTTTATTTTAGTGAAAAAATCGAATACTTGCGTAGGATAAAAATTTACTTGCTTCTGTACTTGTTATTTAACCTGAAGAAAACCATATTCGTGCATTTTACGTGATAAAGGAAGAAAATGAGCAATATAGTTAAAAAAAAATACTCCACGCTTTTATGTTTGTGTAGTACACAATGAATAAATAAAAAAGTTCGTACATATTTATATATAAATCAAAGTCGGGTCATAATACATTCGTATGTAACGAATGTTTTATGAAGTTATTTAAAAACAGTAATGAAATTTTCAGCTATCCTGTGTGTCAGCTGTAATATCAGCCTTCATAATTTTCTCGAAAATTAAACCTCTAGTCCCAGATAAATTCCACGGATAAATGCTTTATACTTTACTTTTTTTCTAGTATGGTATTACAAATTAAAATTGAATCCTTATCTTATATATCTTATATTAATTAAAAAATTATCTCGCACGCACATTGTATTGCAACACCCGCTTCTAGAAGTGTATTTATTCACTAAATTAATTTCTCTTGCTCATACATGAATATATTCTTCAGAATGACTTTGAAGTGTTACGAAATAGTTCATTTTGGAAACAAAAATTTCGAAATAGAAATTTGTAGCCGAAGATCTGGTTGTTTTCTAACGAAGTTGTTATGTATAGTTCGACCGTCTTAATCGCAACCCTGGCTGGCATTCTGCCAAAACACATAGACTCGTCCAAAAGGGACCTTATTACTTGCTGCGACATGAAAGGTCACGTGAAAATCTTCTCTTCTCCAGAAAGAAAGTCCCCATCCTTTCACCCTATTTTGAAAATAATTCGGTCCGAATGGCGCATGCGTGTTTGCGCTCATGGTCGCGGATGAGGCGGCCGAACTATACGAATAATATCTTTATGTACTTTCGCTATATAACGTCTACTGTATAACGCTATATAATATCTTTATATGCAAACATATTCTTATTACATAATACATTTGTAGAATACTTGACCAAACACCGATTATACATGTGAATGTCAATAGGTGATCGAAAAACTTGTCATCATCTCGTGACATGCAAATTTATAATCTTATTTCATTAAAAGTCGTGTTAAAGATAAATAAAAGAATTCTGCATCTGCATAGCGAGTTAAATGATGTTATGTAACTACTCCATGGACACTGGAATAATGGAAGAGAATGAAAAGAGGTGGATTATTTTACCCTTCTCCTGAACCATTCCTTTTATATTGCCTGCCTGAGTTTTCTGATATCTCATGGAGGAGACTACCACCTCCCTTGCCCATTCATCACCCGTGACTCATGTCCTCCTGAATAGCCGGCAATTAATTTGGCCGCCTGTCCGCTACGATGCGGTGAGGATGGGACTGGTTTTCTTATCCTTTTTTCCTAGCAATTCGGTCTCAATGCTTTTGTCTTACAAAACATAATCCATGGTTAGTGCTGGAAATATTGCTGAAACATTATCATTTACGTCTTTCGTAAATTAGAACCGCCTGTATGTAGTTTCTATCGTAATTAATGCTTAGGATATTTTCCTAGAATGCAAGGCGTTAAACTTTTTCATTTTAATGCATAGTTAAATAGAGTTAAAAAAGCAAGCGACGAAGAATGACGATAATAAAATTTTTACTTTATTTTTCGGGGTAATAATTAGCATACGTAAAATGATGCAATGGAAGGTTCTGACTGCTTAGATTTTTTAATTCGACGCGTAAGTGAGGTTCAAGAATCATAGAAAGTAACCTATCTGGGCTAAAAAATGTAAGACAACATTTTAACGGGCGTACTAAAGATAACACTCTTCTTGAAAATTATTTGATTTTGCTGTTGAATTTTAAGTGAGAAGAAAGTGGTGTTTACTAATAAAATTAAAAGGACAAAAAAAAATTTGTATCAACAGTAGTGAATTCAAGAGAATCCAAGCACAGCGAGAGCATAAAAAACTTAACGAACCCTTTGGTCCAACGTTAAAAGTGAATTCTTTCGAATTTTCTTTTCTCTCTTTCCTCCCCTTCTTTTTAATTTTTGTTTATCCCCCTTGAAACAGTTCATCAGTTAAAATTAAATACGCTGATTGGAGAACTTTTTTGGGGGGGGAGGGGACTTGAAATTACTAACTAGGAGGAAAATTCTACAAAAAAGCAATTAAAAATTTACAATGTAATATAATTCAAAGACATTTAGGTGATTATTTATTGTCTACTTTTATTGGTTTGTATTTAAAAGATTTCTCCGCACCAAAACTTTTCCGACAAAATATCTTCACGAAATATTTTACTCAGTTATTGCACGTCTTTCATCTGAAATGAGTTTTACTCCAAATACTAGCAGTATGATTTATAGATTGAAATTTATCATTCTGTTTGAAAGTTACAAAATGTTCAAATAAAGAAAATAAAAACATATTGTTGCAGTTTTATAATCACATTCCCGCCCCCCCCCTTACTCGGGAATTACTTTTTGGAAGGTAACTGCCACCAAGAAGACTTATTCACTTCGCATAAATATCATAATAAGAACTCTGCAAGCGAGACAGGTGGCATCTGATGCAATTGTCGATGTTACGGCCTTGAAATTTGATGTGGCAACTACTTTTGGCATACCTGTGATGCTTCGCGAAGTATTTAAAGGGTTAAATTGGCCACGGGTTCTTCCTATACCGCCTTCATGAAGACCTTGGAAATTCCTTTCTTTGATCTGTTCGCATCAGAGCTCTGTTTCCAGAGGTTTGCAGATGCAACATGCATTATTTTCATACAAGAATTCGTAGAATGTTTTGCCTTTCAGCTATCCTTCGAAAATATTCTAAATCGAAATAAATTAAAGCTCAAATTAATGAGCAACAAATGATTATTCTTTCACTGGAGTATATGATGTTAGAAACGTCTTTTATTAATTACGCTTATGAGAACTGAAACTCATAAATATCAGCATGATATATAATTATAAACATCATATATAATAATAAACAACATGTATAAATACTGTTGCGTGCGTACTGGTTCATAATGGATTGAATTCACAAGTCCTTAAAAAGTTAACAAGGTTTATTCTTTTCACAAGAAATAAAACGAGATGCTGAAATATTTCCAACCTCTCAGCGAATTCGCTACAATCAATAACAGCATTAAATAAACAACAGCTCGCTTAAAACGGCTACAACTGAGGTGTTTTAATTCGGCTTTTATAAGCTTTTTAATTATTCACTAGAACATTCTGGTAAAACCTATTTTCTCGATTTTTCTGGATGGCAACAACAATTACGAGATATTTATTCATTAAATATTAAATGCTCGCGCTGTTTTATCTTTACTTTTCCGACGTAGCTTTCTCTTCACAAATCGTCTGCCTTGCACGGGAAAATAAAGCAATTTTAATTACAGTTCTAAATAAATACGAAATCCGTAACAGTACTTTCTTTTGATATGTAAATAAATGATTAAGAATCATACTGTTTTCAAATCGATCTTTAATGTGATAATGTTGTACTGTTTAGTACTTTTTTCCTGTTCCCTTAATTTTTTCTATTTCTTTGTTGTCTATAACTTTTTTTTTTTCCTTGTTCTCTTTTTCACATTTTTAATACTTTATCGTATTGCATACTGTATAGTATTATTTCAGTTTTGGCATCTTGTCTGCACACTACCAACTTTACAAGTATATTAATTCCACATTATTAAATCGAATTTTTATTAGCTTTTTTCTCTACTCTCCCTATGAAAATTTCAATATCTTTCGTGCATTTCTATAGCAGTTGCACATGCTTAAGGATATGAGATTTTTATGTCACTTCGTATTTCCCCACCCAACTATCACACAATGCTCGGTAATAAATTTACGAGAAGAGCGAATTTATTCTGCCTTTTTCTCCATAGCGCAGGCACAAAGAAACACCAGCGTCTAACCCTTTAGTATAATTTACACCAAAATCTGGACTCAATAAAAATTTTAGCTCTTTTCTTCGAAGATTGTATGATTTATGCTTGAAAGAGCGACTTTGAAAAGTTGTCTGGGTAGCTTTTATCATATTTCTGGTGGCTGAACGTCTGCTATTCTTATGTTCACAAAAGGATGAGGGGTGAAAATTTTCTGGCTCCTTTTTTTAAGAGATTAATGTCCTTTTTTAAGATATATGTTCATGTGTTATGTTTTTCTGGTATTCACTGATCGTGATTCATAGCTTGAGCTGTATTCTGTGATGTTAAGCGGAGAATCTTGAATCAATCTTATTATTTTTTGCAGTAAGTTTTAATACTGTTGGATGAAAGAAAATAACGGTATGATTAGGTGATTCTGTGTCGCATTAAAAACGAGTAATAAATATTGCTTTATATTTTGGAAAGCGATATGAAATCTGACCACATTAAGTGTCTTTTTTTAAGATAACGTTGTTTTTTTTTATAATCCATATTAGTAAAAAAAATCCGGCACGCTTATATCTGATAGGAAGGTCGTCTTAGGAGGCTACGAGTGTGTCATTCGGAAATACAGCAGTACCTTGCATAGTGCAATAATCAGTTCTAGTAATATGCCGGAATGTTTGAAAGCGGACTAATCGAGGACCTAAATACATATAAAAAATGGTAATTAGTTTCAAATTAAATTTGTCCTTGTTTTCCAATAAATAAAACGTGATTAATAAATTGCAATATCTTTGTTGCGAGTATTAGCAAATAGTTTTAAAAATGCATATTTTTTTGAAATTCATTTTTTACCTGCTAAAAATAAGTGTCTGTTCATTTTCCTTATTTGGCCTGCTCTCTTAACACATTTATTTTCAGAAAGGAATTCCATTTTTTGTCATACGACGAATTGTAAGGCTACATTCAGTATTGGGATTAACTGCCGTAATATGCTCTGCAAGGTTTCAGTTATTGTAATATTTTTTTTACTGTTGTTCAGCTGTTAATTTTCGTGCAAGCAATTCTCGTACAATTGTCGTTTTCTAAGTTGTCCTCCCGTTCTTCATAAGCTCGTTGTTCATCTTTGTTAATACGTGTTTTGTTATCTAGCTCATGGTCTTCAATTTGAATTTACAGAATCTAACTCAATGAAAACAAGTTTCTGTGTAATTTTCACTACGTTATTAATAACATCACCTCCTCCAGATGTAGCTATCAGAGCTTAAGAAAGAACTTTCGGAGCAGAGGTACACATAATTCTGCGTTTCTCTCTAACGGGTTCGTGGATTTGGAGGGATTAACGACGACAACACTTAATGAAGAATAAAAACACAATTTATTAGCCAGTATTTTTCAAGACAGCTCCAAAAACACGTTTACAGTCAGTCATCGAAAACTACGACAAGCACGCTGAAACACAGTCTTCAGGCTATAACGGTGGAGACAGCTTTACCGCAAAGCACCAAACTCGGTTCGGTCGTTCTCGGAGCTCTAGGAGCTCTCTCGAGACTCCTTCCGCTACAACTCGCGATGCTGTCGACGATAAGCACTAGAGTACAATTGCCGACTCGTTATGTCGTTCTCGAAACTCAACACGTTAAAGATAAAACTCGACGAGGCACTAACTCGCAATCAACTCGATAGACTACGAGACACTGACTGACTCATTCGCTAGATTCTCACTCACTGACTATTAACTGACTCACTCTCTGTGTACCAGCATGATTTATATAGCTTTTGGCTTGCGAGAACATTCTGCACCAAACCGGTAAGAATTCGTTCCAGAAGGTTCTCCATCCGTCTGACATATCGCCAATTTTGTCGCCAAATAGGCGATTTCTCGCCAAATATGGCAACCCTGCTTTCCCTTGCCATTTTCTGATAACCCTAAACCTGCTTTGCGAGGAAGCTGTTTTTTCGTAACAATATTTTAAAATCGCACAAAAAAGAGATTGGACTGTATAAAGGCCGGAGAAAAACTGATCATTTATGTATTAAAAGTTATTTTGTTTACTTTTTATATTTTACTTTTATTTTTCTCTATTAAAATTTAGTTTGTTAAAAAATTTCAAACCACACTGGAGTTAAACCGATATGGTGTTGCCTCGAAGCCGGACTCTTAGAGATATTACTCTAGATGGAAATTTTCGCCATTTGTTTCAGGGTCAGCATCATTATGAGTGGTCTTGTAGCAGCATTCTGTTAAAGAATCCAAAAATATTGATATTGATTAGCCACTGTAAGCTGTCGAGCATAGTTCTTCAAAGAATTCGGTAATGAAACTTTGTGAGAAATTAACTGTAATGAAACTCATCGTATTCTGCAATTTGTTTTCTAATACATTTTCAATTTTGAATACATTTGTGGAATCACTATACATATATATAGGGCTTCGTTTAAAGTTTTTCATAAAAAATGTGTCAAATAACGTTTAAGAAATTGTTTTTATCTCATAATCCAGCGTAACTCATGATTCAAAATTACAAATATCCCGAATTTGCCGAGTTATTCACCTTTTCCTACACTAAGTAGTTTGAATCTAAAAATATTTGTGCAGTAGTAGCGTCTGAACCAAAATAAATAAATAAATAAATTAAGAAAAAAAAAAGTTCCTTATATGTTTTTGCGTCGCTAAAATATATTTGTGAGATGTGTGTAACATTATATCACCCGCTTAAATTTGTAAATATCTTAAATTTTTATGTCCTTCAACAGATAAAAATCTGTCATTTGTGTAGTTTACATATAACGCAAAAGCTAATCACTATCCTCAGAAGACATATTGCCTTTCAAGGTACCCGGTCGTCGAGATATTGCTAGTACTTTCTGCTTCTCGAAATTACTGGAAGGCATATGAGAGCCAAATACGGTTGAAGTTACACATGAAATCATTTACAGTTATTCATTTGCAATACTTAATTACGGTGATACAGGGACGGGGCCAAAATGTCGCCAAACGGTCGTCGGGTTTTAAATTTTCTTGTATTATAGCTTTTGGTGATTTCTCGTCAAATTTGGCGACAAAATTTAGTCGCCAAAATCGTTGCCATCTTGGCAATATCTCGCCAGATTAGCGACATATCCATTTATTAAATATTAATAGCCTTGCTTCTGTATTCTTATTATTTCCGGTACAGCATGATTTAGCTTATGTTACATTATATAGAAAAATATGGCAATTTTACAAAAATTAAAAATTTCTCTAAAATTATCTGTCAATGTACAAAATTCGTAACAATATGGTTAGCCTCTTATAACATAAGCTATTCTGTGGATGGCAAAAGTATCTTTACAGTGTAGAATACTTTTCGTTGCCACTATTCGATTCTAGAATATTGAAGATCTGAATTGTATTTTGCGCTACTTTTGGTTTAGATGGCCTTTTCTTGCATATTTCATGCTTTTCTTTTTCCCTTGGAGAGGAGGGTGGAAGGCTATAATATGTGCTAACTTAAACCTTTCTTCCACTAAATTTTTTTATCTGTCGTTCGCATGAAAGATGCGTGTCCTCATGGGCACACGTGCATGTGGCTAATAGGAAGAAAGGAGAGATTCGATGTCCACTGCACACGCGATAGGGTCATTACGTAGCTGTTGGCAACAGTCTCAGTGTCTTGATCGATGTTGGACATTTTTTCATTTATCTGTTTGTTTCTTTTCTTCCCCCCTTCTCTTCCCAGCGTGAGGGCTTGTTTTAATGAAACAGAAGGGGCGGATAACTTTTCCCCCTTCTCGATGAGGGATGAGTCCTATAATTTCACGGCAACCGGTTTTCTTTCGTTCGTTATGTGTTTATTTTGATAAGTTTCAGTGGAAAATATGCAGTTTATAATACTTTAAATTGAGAAGAAGATTTTTAAGTTGAAGCCGTAACTTTTGAATCATTTACCTGTTGAGTCATGCTATAAGTTTTGTCTCTTTAAACGTTAATATACGCGCAACATATTTATTTTTTCAAAACGTAATTAAATAAATAATTTTCGACATGTATAGAATACATTTTGGACTTTGATATTTCTATATTTAAAGTTATTTTCTGTTTCTGTCCATTATGTTCGGAGTTCTTCATTTGCACACGCTTTACAAATTTTTTGTGCTAATATATCTGAAGCTTCAGTCGAAAATTTGTAAATTTGATTATTTTTTAATCAGCCGAAAATGTGTAAATGCATCCAACGTTTTTCAGCGCTTGTACTGTTAGTCAGATTTAGAGTTACGCGCTTTGTAATTCAGATTTATTTACGCGTATAGCTTATTTTTATATAAACAAAAGAGAACATTGGGAAAAGGGTGTTTTTTTTTTTTTTTTTTTTTT
>KK113265.1:338000-369605 GCA_000611955.2 Stegodyphus mimosarum | reverse complement strand
TTTTTTTTTTTTTTTTTTGCGGGGGAAGAGAAAAAAGGAAAACTTTCCGGAACACAATTTACTGGGGATATACTATTATTTGCTTAGTATCATGCGCGTAGTATATTATTGCTGTTTATTATCATTTACATGTAGAAAGTTGAACGTTCGTATTTCTGTTTTCTTGCAGAACTCCATCCGACACAATCTGTCTTTGCACAATCGCTTTATGCGTGTTCAGAATGAAGGCACTGGCAAAAGCTCCTGGTGGATGATCAATCCAGATGCAAAACCGGGAAAAGCGGCCCGCCGCAGGGCTACCAGCATGGAAACACAGAAATACGAGAAGAAACGAGGTCGGGTAAAGAAGAAAGTGGAAGCCCTTCGAAATGGAGCTACGCCGAGTCCGAGTTCCTCAGTATCTGAAGGCCAGGACCTATTTCCAGACTCACCTGTGCATCATGGCTTCCAGTTGAGTCCTGATTTCCGTCCGAGGGCCTCATCCAATGCTAGCTCATGTGGTGGCCGCTTATCGCCAATACCAGCAGTCGAATCGGACATGCACGACAGTGACATGCCCCCTCTATCACCCATACCTTGGAATTCGGCGGAATTAGTGCACCTAGGCGGCTATGAACCTCCTCCACCTGCGTCCACAAATTCAATGGACAGGTAAGAACTTTTATTTCTGAATTTCTTACTTCATCTCATTGTATATTTATGACTCTGTCTCGTCATAGGTTGTTTAAATTCGTGGTTTGTTTATTGATTAGAATAATCATATAATCATAAGAATTCATGAAGTAGAATCAATAGAATTAAATATGCGTAATAATATTTTTCTAGCCCAAAGTCCGTTAGCCCAGAAGAGTTATTAATTACGTTTTGGCATTTAGCGTCGAAAACGTTAAAGTCTAAATCACTTTTCAAATTATTGCCACCAAATATTATCGCACTAGAACCATCCAGTTTTGAATAACGTACGTCTCCACCCGGATATGGACATCTGGAAGTCCGAATTTTGAATTTGTTTTATTATCGATTTCATATTTTGTAACACTTTAACGAATTTTTGATTAACAAACTCAACCATTTCAAAGTGAGCAATGGCAATATTGTATGGGAAAAAATCTCCAGCGCGGGAGAATTTTATGCCCTGAATTTTATGGTTTTGTCGCTGTGTTTTCCCCCCCCCTCCGTGTCTCATTGTTCTTAACAGTGTTTGTAGCCATTCTGATGTCCTGATGTCGTACATCTTAAAGTACGACTTGATTTAATTTTAAATTTAAACGGAAGAATACTTTGATTCACAAGGCAGATGAGTGTAAAAAAGAAAGAGCTATTTCGTCGAATAGAAGAAGAAAATCTTTGATTACCCTCGCGCAAGAATTTTACAGTTTTCTGCAAAAACTTGTTGAAATCTCCTAACCGTTCGAAAATGATGTTTGGGTAACATCAGTCAACAGGTGAGCGAAGATAAAAATCAATCAAAAGGTGAACGAAGGTAATGCTACCAAGTGCAAGTGCGGAATCGGCAACAACTTTATTTCCTGAATTGGGAGAAATTGTCTATGAATGGATCAACCAAAATATTTGCTTACAGAAAAGCATTGATTTTGGTTGTTTGTATGGTTGATATTTAATTATATGTAATTATTAATTTTCTATTCGTACTGCATAAATAATGCCTTAAGTATTATTTTAAAAAAGAGCGAGGTTATTGTTGCAGGTACTGCTAGTAATTCCGATTTTAGCAGGGTTTTCAGCGCCCGGGGACAACTGAAGAAATATCTTGCGCGCCTTTCTGTGTGCCAAGAATGAAAAAAGTTTCATTCTAAAATTTCGTAACATCAGTTTGGCGCTCCTAGATGCTGCGCCCGGGAACAGATGTCCCCCATTTGCCCCACCCTAGCTACGCCACTGGATTTTAGTGTAGGCACACAATTAACATAAAACATCGATTCGGTTGAATATTAGTAGTAGTGATATTAACAGTAGGAGAGAAAGGACCGATTTTTAGGGCAAAGAAATAATGTAACAAAAGTGTATACATTTTTTGGACCGTCAGCAATTTGAGGGAAAGAAAATAATAAAAATTTTGCTTGCATCTGTGAACTAGATCTAAGAGATGGGATCTTGCACCATTCAATAAGAACAAACCGATGTTATAATAAGGATGCAAATTCGGTAGAATTAAAGCTTTATGCATTTAAGGAGTAATAAATCTAAGTAATAATAATAATCTGTGAGGAAAGTTAACCAGATATTTTACATGATCCAAGAAAACATTCAGAAATGGTTTCCTTGATTTCTGTAACTGGTAAAAAAGTATTTCAAGAAATATTACATTGTCGTTCAATGGAATATTAAATTTCTCGAGCTGTTTAAAATGCATTTATTTAAATTTCATAAACCTTTGAGGATAACGTAGTCCCCCCCTTTTATTTAAAGCTTGTGGTTCAATTAATTGGACTTAGGAGTTAGTTAGGTTGTGAGATTCATTTTAGGAGTTGGCTTTCTATTCTGCATTCTGTGAACTTCGTTACCGAGTAACCGTTAAGTTCTGTTTTTTATTGGAATAAAATATCAGCATTTTTCACATTTTGCTTTTAAATTATTGAAAGTCACATATATCTATTCAAATTCTCAGTGCGGTTGCAAAATTTCTCAGAAAAATGAATTTTTTTACTGAACTTATTATTCTATAAATATAGAGTCGTTTCAGATTGAAGTCTGAATTTTGAAGAGTAATGTATCAAAATAAATTTATATTGTGATGCAGTTAAACGGATACTACATGTGACCAAATTTCTAATTCGCAAGCCCATATATTTATTTAAACGAGAATCGTTTTAACTGAATTCTGTTTCCCAGTCTCTTTTTAGGTCTATAAAGTTTTGTTCACTTATGTGGACTATACGTGGAATTTCAAATTTGGCAAAACAGCAACTTTCGTTTGGTATAGATTTTAAATAAAACTCCATTGATTTCGACAGCGATCAGACACAAATCCCCTTTCTTCTTCAGGTAATTTTTTTTTTATGCAAACTAGTTGATTCGTTGATAAAGTGGGTTGCTTCACCTGGTACACAGCCATTAAAGTAGCTGTTGTCTGAAACCTGAGTTAATCCCATTTTGGTCCTAACGAGATAAAAATGTATGAAATTGCTCGGCCATATAAGCATATTCTTTGACTATTGGACTACACACACACACAATTATTTCCCTTCCATGTGTTAATTAGTTCTCTTTGGGACCCATTTTCAGTCTACCTACTGAAGTATCGAAGCGATTATCGCAGGTGTCGCGACGTATTCGGCTCAGTGAAGTAAGGCTGTTTTAGCACTTTATGTTTTAGCACTTTAAGAAATTCGCGAATAATATCCCAGTGGGAAATGTGAGATGACGGAAAAGAAAGTCCAAAGGAATAGTCACCTTAGAAGGAAGTAGACATTTAAAATTATGCTCCAGCAATCATATGTACGTTATTAAGCGCAAACAAAATCTTTTATTGGGTAGTTTTAATCTTCTTGCATTTTTCGGCAGTCTGTATGAATTAGCTGCTGAAATTATTTGTTCTTTCATCTTTATTAATATTAATGTCTAGATTTTCGGGAGAGCGACTGCCATATTAATACGGGAAACAATGGGCGAGGTAAAGCAAATAGAAGTTTAGCGTCATCTGCCGAGAAAAAAAAATTGCTCACTTATAACTGTTTGGTTTCATTACTGTTTCTTCAACAGATTGTGCTACGTTCATATTCGCTTTGCTCTGCCCATTGCTTTCTATATAAATACGGTCATCGTTTCTCCCAATCTGCAAACTTCTTTTGCACGTGAAGAAGAAGGACATGTATGTTGCTGATCGCCTTGGAAATTGAAAGAGTTTTATTCAAAATATACGCCAAAATAAAGGTGCTGTTTTGCCTGATTTAAAATTTTTCATCGGCAGGTGTTTCTGTCAATACGCGAAATATTTAAAATTATTCATGATACAGTCGTAACATGAATAATTTCAGTTTGTTTCGAGATGCGAAGATTTATTTTCATTCTGGTAGAGCGCTTTTATCATTTCCAAATCTGTTTTTATTGTAAGTAATTTAAATATGATTGAAAGGTTTTAAAAAATATTTATCTCATGAAGTTATGATTTCATTGAGAAGTTTGACTTTATCCTATATGTAATGAATGTTTTGTACTGACATCGTTAAATTTGAGTTCCTCCCCCCCCAAATTTTCGGTTGAATATATCAAAGATCTCTAAGCTATCAGTAAAAAAAAAAAGTATATATATATATATATTAAAAGTTGAATATTGTTTTTCAGGTTTACTACAGATCATTTGGTAAAGTCCCTAGCTGAGTCAATGAAACTGAGAAATGGATCTGCTGGAGATCCAGATGGCGGTTTTGGACGACTTACGGATTGTGCCGTGAAGCCCATTTCCAATGGTCGGCCTTCACCTCAGCAACTGAGTTCTAGTGGAGGTTATACAATGAATTACAACCCTCATTACGGCAGCAATGGTGGAGTCAGCCATAATTCTGGTGAATACCGGCCTCACTCTTATCAGCAGCAGGCCAGTCCTGATCCTTTGAGTGCCATGGCCAAGAGGCATTCTTCACCTCAGCAACCTCAGCAGGTAAATGCTTATTAATTTTTTTTTCTGAGCTCTTTCACGGTTGTTATCGGCATAGTGAAAATGGATGTTTTTCTCAATCTAGGTCTTCGATTGCATTATTATTATTGTTATTTTAATGTGAGGGAGTTTTCATTTATAACTTGGCCAGTTACCAATGCTTAAATTCAGACTGAGTACTTCTAAGTTTTGTAAGAAGTCGAAATTCCAGCCAGAAACCTGAATGACTTTTAGCTTCAAACTGAATCAAAATATCATTAGCTAATTTTGTTGATCTTTCAACGTTTGTTTTTGCACCTATTAGAATTAATATTAGCTATTGAGAGTGAACATTTCCCTGAGAAATGTTGGAAATTTTGAGCAGTCTGGGAATAAGAGGAGGGAAGAAAAATAACGTGCTTGCTCTCCTTACAGAAGTTAAATACTTAGGGCTGTACTCGGTCTGGTCTAGAAACCCTCGAATGGTTAGACGTTAAAATAAAAGAGCAAATTTATCTGACTGGTTATCAAGTTTTTGTCAGTAATTTATTCAGCTTCTGTCTTCCATGTGTTTCGTAATTTCATTTATTTTTATAATGTATGCATTTTATTTTAATTATTCCATATTTAAATATTTTTGTTTAAATATTTTTGTATGCGACTTTTCGTAAGGTTGAAGTGCTTCTAATTTTAGGAATCAAATTCTGCCAATTAATTAATGTGGAGGCTGCATACTTCTTGCAAGCACTATATTACCGACATATGGAAATTCCTCTTTATTTTATGATTCGTTTCTGTAATGAGGATGATTTACTTCACTTAGCACCAAGAGCTGCACGGGTATCATTCTTTAACATTTTAGCAACCTGATGCAATCCTTAAGCGCATGTTAAATTTTATTTTTCATATAGAATTGTTACAAAATAATTCATGCTTGAAACGGCGGCACCAGTCGGCGCAGGAGTGTGCATTATATTATTTTAACTTTCATAATTATTTGCTTTCGATGATTTCTTTTGTATTTCTTCTTTTTTTTGGCCCGAAACGAAATTTAAGACCTTTTTTTTTTCTGTTATTGGGCAGAGATATCTACCGGCAACTCATCCGTATTTCTTATGCGTTATTAAGAGTTTTTACCTTTAAGTTATCTACCCCGAAAATCTGATGTAATATATACAAAGGAATTTTTTAGTAATTTAAAAATTTCTGTTTTTTGTAAGTTTGTTTTGAAGTGCACTTCCTTCTTGAGATGTGGACGAATGATGAGATTTGTATCTACATGTAAGAGTGACAGTTCTCGAAATCTAAGTAATTTCTTCACTATTTGATGAAGATTGAGACGATACAGAATGCCTCCATGGGTGGTTTTATTCGTCGAAAAGAGAGTGAGGATCGGCAGGTATTTTTATAGATTAGGACAAAAAGTCTTGTATTGTTGCTACGTAATTTTCAACGTTGTTGGCAACTAAGCGTTGAACAATGGGAGCTACTTCCTCCATTTCAATAACTGTATTATAAATAATCTTGTTTATTCATCAAGGCTTTTCTCTTTAGAAAGAGACTATCGCTGGTATTCTTAGTCAAAATTTGTAACAAAACTCTCAGTTTAATATACACTGCTCGACATTGAAAATGCAACACCTAAGAAGGAGTGGTGAGAAATTTATGCAAATTTTAGAGTAGACGCACGCCACTGAGTTATGCGAATGATGTGAAATGCGCAACTCTCCGACGCACGTGGAATAAGCTATAAGGGAAGGAACGTGCAGAATGGGCAATATTCGTGTCGTTATTTCTGCCAGACGAATTATCGAAGAAAGTTGGTTTTTGTCCCGGAGGATGCGTGTAATAGGAGAGAATGGCCGCCGTCAACGAAGGCACTTCCAGCAGATAGACGATTTTACGAGAGATATAGTGATCGGACTGAGTAGAGGGAGTTGATCCTTACGTCAAATCGCAGCTGATACCCACATGGATGCCACAAGAACCATTTCCCTTCGATTGGTTGAACGTGGCCTGCACTCACGGCATCCGTTAAAAAGACTGCCATTGACCCCACAGAATAGCCGCCAACGTTTAGAATGGTGCCGGATTGGAGCGATGTTGATGACAGAATGGCGAAACGTTGTGTTCTCAGATGAGTCACGCTTCTGTTTATCCAGTGACAGTCGCCGCATATGTTTGGCGTCGACATGGAGACAGATCTAATCCGGCAGTAACTGTGTGGAACGCCTCACCCCGCGACAACGTGGCATAATGTTTTTGGGCGCTATTGCCTACGATTCCAGGTCACCTGTAGTTCGTATTCAGGCCACTATGACGGCCCAAAGATGCTTGGATAATGTACTGCGGCCGGTGGCAATCCCTTACCTTCAGGGACTGCCTAATGCAATTTTTCAGTAATGCCAGACCACACAGTGCTCGCATCTGCCAACATGCTCTGCAAGGTATACAGATGCTTCCTTGGTCACCGTACTCTCCTGGCCTGTCACCAATCGAACATGTGTGGGATGTGATTGGACGCCGTTTGCACACTCTGTCCCTGCCTCGTTCACGAACTGTGGCAAATGGTTGAGAGGGAATGGGGAGCCATCCCTCAGGACACCATCCGCACTCTTATTCACTCTATACCTAGACGTGTTTCTTCGTGCATCGCTGTCCGCGGTGGTCCTACATCCTACTGAGCCGACGCCGTTCTCGCTCTGTATTCTGACTATCATTTTGAAATAAAGATCACTTATTGCTGCTTGCTGTCTCTTTTTTCCAAATTTCATCACTTTCTGACCACTCCTTCTTGGTTTTGCACTTTCAGTGTCGAGCATTGTATCTATACAAAGGTCTTTATAGACATACATTGATTATCATTGTTGTATTATTTATTGGAATTTTAGCAGTAATTATATTAATGTCCCATACAGTTGTGTGAGCTATGAATGGCGATTGAAAGGTTTCGTCATGGGTCGTTTCAATGAGTCCTTCTGTAATGAATAGGAGTATGTTTCTCATTTACTTCGCACTGAAGGTTGTTAAATCAGTCCTATCTTATAACTTATTTTGCTGCCACCTTCCCCCCTTACCTGTTAAAGTAATTTTTATCATTGCGCTGGAGGGTGCTTTCTTGACATTTGTGCTCCATTTCCAGTCTGTGATGAAGTTGATACTTTTCCTTGCACTTGGGGTCGCATCAGGTCACAGAATTTTGGAATAGCAAAGCAAAAATCTAACGTTGGCCCCTCTCACATATACTTTCATAGTTCCTAACTTCTTATTTTCGGACGGGGGCAAATTTCTTGGCGATAATAAATAAAGTAGATACATACCATTGGCCTAAATTATCATATTAGTGATTTTTTAAAATAAGAATTGTAATAATAATTGATTTTAGTAAACCAAGAAAGATGGTGTTATATGACTAATATGCTGTGTAACATAAGTTAGAAGGTAAATGACATTGTGATACATCAGCACTTATTTCATAGAAAATGTAAGTTATGTCACGATGATAGACTATATGCTAAGGCTGTATATTATTAAATGTGCTAGATTTTAAAGCAATCCAAAAAATGGGCCGAATTTTTATTGTGATAAGTCAAGTTATATAATTATGCTTTTAGAGTTTTTTCGTTGTTCCATATCTAATATGTACTTTTGTAAAGGTCTCTAAGCATGTTAATTTAGTTTGAAAACATAATTGTAAGAATTTGCAGGAAATCGTGAAGAAGGTGCAGGTTATTTTCAACATATCAGTCATCAATATGTTGCCAACCAGCTTCAAAGTACTTTTCAACCAGTCTCTAATAAGCATTTCACCAAGCACTTCTTTGTTTTCAAAAAGTCAAAAATTTTGCTGCATTTCATTTTTGGCAGTGTTTACTGAAACAGAGCTACTTTTTTGTTCTTTTTTCTTCCAGTGCAATGTGGAAGAGTCTATTATTGTGAATAATGAATGCTAATACAGAATTTTGTGAAACAATGCATTTAATATATTTTATTTTTAATGAACTGACCATGCTTTTAGTTTATTTATACAGATTGATAGAAATTTTCCCCTGATATGGTGTTTTAAATACCAAAATATTATCCTTCTCATCTTTAGAATCTGACAAGTCATTGTTTCAAAAATTTATATAGCATGCTGTAACATTTTACTTTTAGAATTCTACACAGTTACAAATAGTTTTTAAGAAATTTTAATGAGCCTATTATTAATGGTATTGGGTTAGATCCACTTTGAACACTGATGTCTTGTCCGGATTCAGTTTTCCTCCTGCTGAGTGAGCTGGAGCATAGAGTTTTTGTATATAAGATTATTCCTTAAAAATTGCTTCACAAAATCATCTTCTTAAACAGATAGCCGTTGAATGTTTTGCTGTCATAAATAAATCATTTATCTCTTTATCCATATAAAAGATGTAATATGTTGTGCATTTAAGTGTGTTATTGTGTGCTCATTAGATACTTGCCTTATGGGTCTCATTATTTTATGAAGAATCTAACTGGTAGTTGAAATGATATTTATGTGTATATTTTCTATGTATAATGTAAATTTGTGAATAGTGGGTTTATTTGAAACTTTGAAGTGTTTAATTAATTATTCTTCAGTGATTTTCAAGCTGATTTACTGATGTAATTGCTGGTATATTTTCATTCTTTTTCACTGCATTGCAGGTTATTGAAACTGTGAATGGCAGGCCATATACACTGACACGCTTACAGACCATTAGTCAACATCATACAATGACACCACCAACGCAGCTTGATGGCATGCCTCAGTATCGGTCTGTATCATTCATGGACAGTGCAGACTCTTTAGTGAGAGGTTCAACCCATCACCAGCCCCAACAACAGTCTCTGTACAAAGAAATGAAAGAGGAACGCTTGTCACCTATGCTTGCACCATGCTCAGGCACGCCACAGGCACCTGCTCCCTCCTACCATCAGCACATGATGAACCAACAGCAGCAACAACTGCAGCAGCAGCAACAACAACAATCTTCAACAACTTCCTTGGTAAATACAGCTAGCCATGTAGTTGGGCACCTTTTGTACAACTCTCTGCCACAGGATCTGGACTTTGAACCTCTTCCTGGAGGCTTGGAATGTGATGTTGATCAAGTAATTCGACATGAACTAAGTGTTGATGGGAATCTGGACTTTAATTTTGACCCATCTGCAATGAATGGCTCTTCTGCGAGCTCTCAGCACCACCAAACTGCTATAACTTCGACTAGATCGTGGGTGCATTGAAGTGATTTGAGGTTGTCACGAGAGATAACGTAAGAGAAAATATGCTTATAATGGTTATTATAGTGCTGTTATTCTCGCATTTATTTTACCTTGCAAAGGGTAACGAAATGTTAAGAAAATATTTATGTTTAATATAAATTTTAAGTGCCTCAACATTTTGATTTTTAGTAAATGTTTAATTTTTAACTATTATTAAATTTTATATAACATTTTGTTTTTAAATTAAGGCACCTGGAAATCGTTATGTGTCGCTGAGTTGATAGGTAAATTTATTCCTCAAGTTTTTAAAAATGTAATATTTGGTAGACACCTGTTCGTATAATAAATTGAAGATATTGTTTTCAAAGCATAAAATGTGCAAATGTAAATCAGAATTTTATATTAAATTCAGTAGTAATACATTTGAATTTTTATTGAATTTTAAATATAATGTGACATAATTTTAAATTTTAACTTCTACACTTAAAAATTTTTTGTTTGCTTTTAAACAATTCACATTTTTTATTTAAAATATTTGTTGGAAATTATATATTACTGTGTAATTATATAATAAGTTCAGTCATTTAATGTAACAACTTGTATATTCTGAATATCTTTTACATATACACACACAGCATGTATAAGACACTTAACTTTTTCACCCTTTTCATGAATATGCCACATAATGATAGCCATTTTTTCAAAATTTAGTTAAACCAAAATAAGTACGTGAAAGTATTTTTTTAAAGTTTATAGGAAACGTATACGGGTTTTTATGAAAAGGTGCTATAAAACCAACATTTTAAAATTGTAAAACACACATTTTAATCATTGAAGTGGAAAATTTTTTTTAACATTTCATACCTTCTGCTTGTGAAATTTCATGTATTGCCATCTTAAATGAATTATTTATACAAGCCATGCAAAGCAGGTTTGTTAAATTTTCATATTGGCCATTGAAGGAGAAGAGGAAAGCCATGCTTCAAAGAAAAGCCAGAAATGTATGTTCTTTCTTTTGCCATATTTCAGAGTAACATTTTTCACTGTGTATTTTATCACATGAGAATTGACTATGACGACTGTTCGAGGACATTTCTAAAGAATTACTGAACATTCTCGTGGATATCAGTTTTTGTGAAATCTGAGGCTTTGCTGAAGGTAAAGTCTGACTAAAAAAAGTGTACAAAATATTTTTGTTTCTCCTCTTTCTTCCGGTTGTTGTTATAGCACAATATTGTGCATTTTCAAAGGCCTCTATATATTTGCAACAATTGGAGTTTTTGCTGAAGCTTAGATGTTTTCATGAGTAAACAGCTGTTTTGTAAATATATATATAAATATAAATAAAATATATATATACACATAAAACTGAGTGATTATGTGTGAGGGAGTTTGAAGGTGATTAGCTAAAGAAAATCATGTTTATAATGAGAGGAATATAACTCGAAATGAACTTGTGTACATGCATCTGTCTTTAACACACATTTCTGCTGTATTTAGTATATTAGATGGCTGATGTATGAGAAGTATGGAAATTTGCATTAAAATCCATCAATATGTAGCTTTCCAATTGTTTATTAAATATTTATGTAATTATTTAAATTATTGCCATAATGTTTTTGTTTCAGCACATTCTTTTAAAAAACAACATTTTTATTTATTTTCATAAAATTTGAAATTAATGTTATGTATTATATATTTTAATTGTATAATTTAAATGCTATAAATAAAATTTCATATTCTAGAGTTTTACATGTAGGAATAAATGCATGTTTGATTTGAGATTAGAACAGAATACGTCTGAGTGGGTGGGAAGTGTTGTTTAAGATTTTTTTCAAGGTTCTGATAGTGGGTAATAATGTTTGTAATACTTGGTAATATGTTTTATTCTCTTAAAAATTTTTCTCATTATGTGTATGGCTTGTAAAAACTATTAAACCATCCATTTGGAGGCCTTCACTTTCAAGAGAGTTTTCAAATCCTCTCGAAGTTATCTAAAAAGTCAGGTATTTTTCAAGCCAAGCTTTTGTAAAGTTAGAAGGGTAAGGGAATTTTCCAGGACTCTGAAGATTTCCTTTTATATAATTTCTTAAAAAAAATTTGGAGGATGCAAATATCCCTTATGTGCTTTGTCCTTAAGCAATCAAATTAAATATCCATAAGGAATAAGACTTGTTTTAAAATGGATAGATTTTATACAGCCTTTACTAAATTGAAAACATGAAAACAAAACATGCAAAAAAAATAAAGCTTTTTGTAATTATATCATGAAATATGTTACATAGTTGGCATCATTCTTGTCCGGTACAACGAGAAAAATTAGAGGAAGGGTCTGCTTAAGAAATTTTGCCCTGCCGTGTATACATGAATATACCTGTTTCACAAACAATGCAATTAAATTTTCAATAATGCAATGAAAAATTAACAGAAGCATCTGTAAAGCTTCACAGTACCAGCGTTTTTAAATGAAAAACAGAAAGTTCTTACATTTTAAAACAAAGGGAATCTTTATTAAGCCTTAACCATCTGTTGTCACTTTCAAATGACACTCTGGGGTAGGATGTATGTTTTTGCCAAAAAAATTTAGGCTACGGATGCTTGCTTATTTATTATTGTATTCACATTTTTGATCAATGTTCTCAAGATGATAAAAATTTCTGGTTTACAGCCTTATGCTTTATATTTTTAACTTGCCTAGATTCAGGGTATATTAATATTGCTTTTCAATATTCATAGCACCTCTTTCTTGTTACATTATTATTAACGTGAATATCAACTGTGACTTAACAGTATAACTCATTCATATTAACTGTGTAAACATCCATCACTTTTTTATCAGAGCCTGCAAAATAAGTCAGCTGTATTAAAATCCTGCCAGAAATCATGTGCGCCATTTATTTAATGTTGATCTGTTTGTTCTGTCAGACTTGAGTATGGTTCAGGAGAAAATGTTTTTTCATATTCAAGCAACTTGAAAGCTACATATGGTATTTCTGATAGGAAAAGAATATGTATAATTCATTCTCTTAATCTTTGCCTGACACACAACCATTCAAAATGTGATATTCATAAGAAACTAATTTTTTCTCTCTCTAAGGTTTTGAACTATATATGCTAAATGCTTATTCTTTTTTTAAAAGTTTAATATTTAATGAAATGTGGAATGTAGAGGAAGGAGTTAGAACATTCTCTTCATTTATAACATGGTTGTCTATTTTTTAAATTATATTTTTGTGGAATAATTTTTACAAATGAAGAAATTAAGAACATTCTGAGTGATGTTTGAATTCAATTTTCTGTATGAATTTGCTTTAGTATTTTATTTTTCAAAAATTTTTATGTGAATTAAAAAATTTCATATTTTTTATTGACTGGTTGAAATTATTCCTTCAAATGTTTTTCTTTAAATTCATAATGTATTTATTTTTCTGAAAATCAAAAAAATGTTTGTTTTTAATACTATAATTTAAAAATTGAATGTATGTGATATTTTTAATGGAAATAATTGTTTTAATTATCACTTATATTTTGCTATCAGTGTTGGTCAATCAGTCTGTTTTCACTTTTTCTGTACTCTGAAGTATGGTCAGAAATCATCAATATTGTTGTGCCTTTTTTTCCTTTTTGCTGAGATAAATTAGGTTTAGTATTTTCTAAGAAATAAGAAGTGATTCGGTATATTTAAATAACAATTTATTTCATTACTCCAGTTCTTATGTGCCTAATACCAATAGTGAAAAAGAGTTTAAAATGCTTGTGATTTTTGAATTGAATCGTCCTGGTCACGATTCAGAACAAGGTGCTATTGTGGTATATATAAACACAGTATTCATGTAATGTAACATTTATTGATAGCACAATAGATTTGATACTTTTAAATGAGGAATCTTTTTCAAGAATTAGGAAGTTGATGAAAAGCAGAGGAGAGATTTTTAATCTTAATGTAACTTTAAAATAATGTATTTGAAATGCTGATTTAATCTTTGTAATATTGCCCCTTCTTTTTGGTCCTTATTTCTTTTATTAACAATTACTACAGCTGCATAGATTTAATTTCAGAAGTTTTTAGAGGTGCAATTTGACTCTTAATCAAATGAAAGATTTAAAAAAAATTGTTGAATGTATTACGATGGAATATTTTATAACATTAAATCAAAATGGTCTTTTTTGTTGTGTAAATGTTTCTTGTTCAGAACTGTTTAAACTTAGTGCTATCGATGTAATCTTTCCTGTGAGCTTTTTTCATGTATTGAAAACTACGTCCATAAGAGCATGCATATCGGGCACGAATATCATTGTTTTTTTGCCATGACTCTGATATACAGCAGTCATTGTGAGACATTTAGAGTAGTAAAATTGTATTTGTGATAATATGCCCGCTCACTGCATGGTCATGAAGGCTGCAATATGAATGAAGATATCTACATATGCTTAATTTAAAACAAAGCCTTACATGCGAGCTGAGTGCATTTAAAACATAACAGTACGAAAGGTGAAACGTTGATCATATTGCTGCAGTTTTATTTTCACAATAGTCTTTTATTACATACCAGTTTTATGATATAAAGCAGCTTCAGGCTATAACAATAGATAGATGCCATGTAGTTGTTAAGAACTTCCGATTAATGTGTTACGACCGCAAAATGTTACAATATTACCGAAATTGTTCGAAATTTCGCGATTATTATGTAATAACTATAACTTCGTATACGCGAAAATATTTCTCAATTACGCCTGTAAATAACTTACAATAATAAAGTCTAGTTTTTTGAAATTCTATGCTTTTTTCACATATTTACTTGATAACGCGAGTACGGAAGAAGCTTAAAATTTTTCAGCTCGAATAGCTTAAAATGAAAGAGAGAGACGATTATGAGAGAAATCAAAATAATTTAAGAGTATATATTAATATAAAAACTGTGTTAAAAATCGAAGACTTCGAATCGAAAGTCTATTAAATTTTTGCCAAATGTTTTAAAATTTATGCATTTTTGAGTGGCATCATTGTAAGATTTGCTCCAGAAATGAAATAATCATGCTTTCAGTATTTCAGATTAACGCTAACGAAAGTACACAAAAGAAAATATTTGCTTTAAACTGTAATTATCTATAAAATACATATTTTAGAAAACTTCTACGTTGCTTTCTTTGCGAAAGTAATTTTTTTAATTATTGTTTTACAGTCATATTTCGGATCAAAATGTACAGATATAAATTGTTTTTGTAGAAAGACTGGTGAATTTTATATTGTTTGTTTTATGTTTTATTTTACGATGAAGTTCTCTACGGCAATGAATGCGCAGAAAATCAAAAATAAGTAAATGTTATTTTTTGTTTTGATTTCAACCATTAAAAGAAAGAAAAAACTGTTGAATAATTTAAAATTTTATTTTTATTGATTATCAGCGATAAGATGTTCAAATTTTTTATCATAATAATAATAATGGCAGTAACTAATTACAGACGGCGGAAGCGATTATCATGTGTGATTCTTAGCTTCTGCTTGATTCTGAATGACCATGAAGTGGAAGGCCACGTTTGTTTTTGAATTAAATAAAGAAAAGTAGGGTATAGTTCCTGAGATATATTTTAATGAGGAAGCATTGATATTTTGAGAGAGAAAGAGATCTTCAGAAATATATGTAAATATTAGATAGGAAAGACAAAGTTAAAGACATTTTGCAAATAGTTCTGTAAAGCTCATTTTGACGTTGTTTTCGTTTTCTACGTCGCAAAAGCTTCCTACGCAAAAGCTATTCGCTTGCAAATCAGACCTGAAAGGTACATCCAAGTCTCTTTTCTGTGTTATTCTTTTGTCTGAAGCGGCTTGTATGTCCCAAAAGACCTGCATTTGCTTTTGCGTTAAATTGTTGGTGTGATTGTGAACCAATAAGTGATCGAGAGATTTGTAGATCTATCTATATATATATAAATATATACACAAAAAATATATGAGATATATTCTATGAAAAATATCTGACGTAAAGTTTATGGACTGTGTCGAGTCAGGATACGAGGCTTTTACATTTAATGTGAATACGTGTTTCTATTTGTTCATGAATGTCATTGGCCAAATTATAAAAGCACACACACATTGTCATATATGTCAAAGTGATTAAAATGTTTTGTGAAAAGTTAATATTGTTGTTTTGTTTTATTAGTGTCATATGTTTTGTTTTGTTTTATTAGTGTCATATGTTTCTTCTACGGTGCTTTGCAAGTTATCCATTAAACATATAAACACTACCTAAAATACATTCCGTAATGAACGTTACATACTAACATAACTAACCTGTAACTTCAAAATTCAGTTTCATAAAACTAATGGAATAATTTTTGTATACACCGTTTTAAAAACAAGCGCATTGAATGGTGGTATTTTGTAGCAAAAAATTAAAACTCTGAAATCTGTTTTCCTGATAAACGAATGGTAAAATACTCGATATTTTTACTATTGGATATTTGATTGATTCTTTTGACATATTGGTGACGTTATTTCGTTCATTATGCCGAAAGTGTTATGTATAGAACTGTGTAAGTATCGCGACATTTCTGTACATTTTTGTATAAAATATTGAATGCACAAGTCCAATAAAAGGTTAATAAAATTTATTCTTATCAAAAGAAATATAACAGAACTCTGGATTTTTCTTCAGAGATATTCGCACAATATCACGCAATATAACCACTAGTTATACTTTAAGCTACTGAAACGTTAAATAGAACGCAATCCACAGCGCAGAGAGAGCTAATCCGATCAACAATAATAACAGCAGCTAACTAAACAACTTAAATGAGATGTTCACTGTCTGGCTTTTAATAATTTTGAATCGGTCGCGTGAGATTCTAGTAATTTCTGTTTCGCGAGATTCCTGGAAAGCAAAAGAATAAAATTACGGTTACAGCTAACATAGTAGTCAATTACATTTACCGAGATAAACATTTATTCATTGTTAAATGTACTGTAAGGTATTTCTCCCGCCTTCTTCGCATGCCTTCGTGGTGTAGTGGTCAGCTCACTCGACGCGTATTCGAGAGGTCCGTGGTTCGAGTCCCGGCGAGGGTATTGCTCATTTTTCACATCTCCTGCTTCTAAATAAACTAATGTCTCTACACTGGCGCCCAAATTAAAAAAAGGTGTTAGATGATGATTCTCCACCACCAGGATTTGGCGACTAGGTCCACTAAACCCCAGTCACCCTTTGAAAGGGGGAGTATATAAGGTATTTCTCCCGCCTTCTTCGCATGCCTTCGTGGTGTAATGGTCAGCACGCTGGGCGCGTATTCCAGAGGTCCGTGGCTCGAGTCACGGCGAAGGCGTTCTTCATTTTTCACCTCAGATGCTTCCGAAATAACCTAATTTTCCTACAGCACCTGCTTCTGCATTTTTTTTATACTTTTTCGCAATAATTTCTCTTAAAACTCATCTCGCGCTGCATTACACGAGGAAATAAAACAATTTTAATTACAATTCTAATATTAGCTATCTAAATGCAAAATTCGTAACACCGACCCCTTCCCAAAGAGTGCACGGTCCGAGCAGTTCAGTCCCCGGAAGAAAGGCCAAACAAACAACTAAGGCATCAAGGCAATAATACCCGTTACATTACAGTAACAAACAACATAAACAATAATTGCAATAAGTAACTTAAAACAAATTAAATACCAAATCAACAAATGAGTGCATAGATTTACAAATTTAGAAACAAAAAGGACTATGGTCTTATACTATTTACATTACATACACTACGTACTATTGCCATAGTAAGAGCTAAGCCTGTCGTAATGAACGACTTTAGGCTTAGAGTTTGATGACTTACGGATTCGAACTACGACATCGTTCAGCCTGTTTAGGATTGTGTAAGGATCATCCTAAGGTGACTGTAGTTTAGGACAGAATCCTTTCCATCGAATAGGATTCGACAACCACACTTTCTTTCGTTGAATCGATGACATGTAGCTTTCGTATCGTATAGTCTTCATCTTCTCAGTCGCCAGGTTGGCTCGCTCTCGTGCAAAATTGGGCTATCACTTCAAACCGGGCTTTGGAGATCTTGGACGTACTCCTCAGGCGATAAAGGCGTATCCCGAGGGCGACCAAACAGAAGATCGCAAGGCAGATGAAGGGCATAACCCAAAAGCATCTGGAATGGGGAATAGTCGGTAGTTGCGTGGACAGCACTACGATAAACCAGTAAAAATAGAGGTAACTTCTTGTTCCGGTGGTGTTGGTTTCTGGAAACCACCAACGAGGTTAAGGATGGTTCCATTAAACCTCTCGAATACCGTATGACTGAGGATGTAAAAGTGTCGTTTGGGGGTTGTCAATACCGAGCAGCTTGCAGAGCTCTTTGATTATAGCCGAGGTAAAACTCCTTCCCTGATCGAAATGTAATTGAAGAGGCACTCCGAACCTGGAAATCCAGTGCTGTATCATTACCTTTGCTTCTGTGACTGCCTCTTGATCAGGAATAGGATATGCTTCAGGCCACTTGGTGAAGTAATGTATGACAACGAGGGATGTATTTGTTGCCATCAGCAGTTCGTGGGAGAATCTCAAGATGGCGATGCGTTCAAAAGGCGCTCCTATGTTGTAACGTTGCAGCTTACTCCGCTGCGTTTCTTCGGTTCTTTTCGACAAGCACAAGCATCCCAAGATCAGCACCACTTTTGCACGTTATCCTTTTGCATTACTCCAGTACAAGCGCTCACGAAGTCTCTGCAAGGTCTTCATTATTCCGAAATCGCCTCCTGTACGACTGCTATGTAGTTCTTTAAGGACGTTGGGGGTCCAGGATCTTGGAAGTATCAGGTGCCATGGGAAAGGATTTCCTCCATCATCCGATTCGGATTTTCGGTATAAGACGCCGTTTCGAATGTAGAGTGAAACCCACAGAGTATTGTTTTGTCGTCGGACTAGGATCAAAATGTTCTGCCAGGTAGGTTCGCCGTCTCCCAGCTGGTCATTCCTGACTTCTTTGTCACTCCATTGATCTTCTATGAACCGATAATTGATGTCGTAATGTGCCATGCGACCGGATTAAGCAGTTCGTATTTCGGTTCGACCTTGAACAATATCGGCAGCTTTCTGGGCAAAGTCTTTTAGACTGGGCGTCGTCGTTTCCCGAGTGATGATCCTTTCGATGGCGGATAGTGTCATATTCCTGGAGTCTCTGTATTCACCTGTCTGTTTGATCTTCAAGATTCTTGAAACTTAAAAGCCAGGTCAATGGTGCATGATCCGTGCGAAGCAGGAATTTTTTGCCTTAGAGATGACGGAAATGTTCTACGACTTTAACTATAGCGAGCAGCCTTTCCCTGGTGACACGGTAATTCCTCTCCGGTTTTGATAGGCACTTGCTCCAGTAGGTCGCGACACGTTCTTGGCCGTTTATTTCTTGGGACAAAACAGTACCGAAACTTTCATTGCTCGCATCCGTGTCGAGAATAAATGGCCTGCCGAGCTAAGGATACGTCAGGATTTCAGCAGATGTTAAAGCATTCTTCAGGTTCTCAAATACATCCTCTCATTCGTTTGTCCACAATAACTTTTACTTGCTCTCTGTCAGCTTGCGATGGCAGAAAAGCCTTTCACGAATCTCCTATAGTAGATGCAAAGCCCCCAAGAAACTTATCAACTGTGGACATTTTCGGGGCGCTTCCAGGCTTTAACTGCTGACACCTTTTCAGGATCCATACACACATCTTCAGAGATGACTTACTCTGAATCATTTACATTTGGCGGGACTTAACTTTAGATTGGCTTAATTTTCTGAAGCAACTTTCTAAGATTTTCTAGATGTTCTTCAAAACTTTTCACGGCGATCATGATGTCATCCAAGTATATCAGACAGGCTTCGTAGGAAAGACCTCTCAACACGGTATCCATGAGGCCCTTGAATGTAGCCGACACGTTACACAGTGCAAGCGGCATCACTTTGAACTGCCAAAGTCCTTGTTCTGTAGTAAATGCCGTTTTTTCTTGGTCATCAGGATCTATTTCTATTTGCCAAATGTCCACTCTTTAGATCAAGCGTCGAAAATCACTTCCTTTTTAGATCAAGCGTCGAAAACCACTTGCTTCCAGAAAGAGTGTCTAGAATGTCGTCAGTTTTAGGAAGAGGGTAGCTGTCTTCGTAACCTCACTCAACCGGCGATAGTCAACGCAAAATCTAGTTGAACCATCTTTCTTTCTGAAGAAGACGATGGGAAATGCCCATGGATTTGCGGAAGGTTCGATGACATCGCTTTCCTGCATGTCTTTTAGAAGTTTTGCTACCTCTTCCTGTTAGTAATCGGTAGACGTCTTGGATGTTGCTTGATTGGGGGATGATCGCCAGTATCGATTCTATGTTGTATCAAACTGGTTCGACCCACGTCAGAAGTCGAGCCGGAGAAAATATCTTGAAGGTCTTGAATGACCCATTCGTAAGCATTCCTCTCTTCATCGTTTAATTGCACATTCTGCAATAAGTCCGATGTAATACTCTCTGAAAACACGGATTCTGGGATGTTACTGTTTCTTTCCGCGCTGGTTACTGGAGTACATGCTGCAACCACTTCACCTTTCTTAATAACTCTCGCCTTCTCAGTTACATTGGCAACTTTCACCGGGATAATGGTCCTGGATAGGTCGACAAGTGCTGAAGGTACTAGTACTCCTTTCGTGCTGGGACATTTCTTGAGATAATTCTATGATGCCGTAGCGAAAATTTCTGGGATCGAGGAAGTAAGAATTCTGTTCTTGCGGGTATTGTAATATTGTCTTGAGCAATAATTTTGTGGATAGATTTCACTCCTCCATCATTAATTTTGAATAGGGCTATGTCCTCAAAGGCAGAATGCAGTTCGTTATTTAAAAACCAAGCAAAAATTGTATTTCCTTAGAAAGTCCAATCCGAGTATGCAAGGATCTGTAATCTCTGCCACATATGCTGTGTGATGGTAGGCGGTATTTCCGAACGTGATGTTAACGTTTAATTTTCCATCGTTGTCGATTTTATCGCCATGCGCAATCTGGAGGGTAACGCAGGGCGGCGTCCAGATGAGATTCCCTCTCAATTGTTGAGACAAATCTTTTCGGATAATTGTAACATTGGTTCTTGTGTCGATGGTCGTATTGCAAGGAACTGCGTTAATATGTTCCATTATGAAAAGTCCATTAGTGCCGCCACTCACTGCAGAAATCTAAAGGAGCTTTTCATTATCTGGCAACCTTCGCCCTGCGAGATGGCCATTAATTAGTTTCCCTCCTTCTTGATAGGTGCGATGTTTAACTTCCTTCCCCTTGGGTGTTCTGCAGTTTCGTCGTATGTGTCCTTTGGCACCACGGTTCCAACACTTTAGGATCGGTTTCTTGTTAATAATATTTTGTTTCAAGGCATTCATTTGTCTGGTTAAAGAGTTTAGACGAGCAGCCATTTGATCCTCTGGCTTTTGGACTAGAGTAGCTCTGATTGGGTGTTGGTCTGTGCGAGTTGTTTGCTGGGCTGTCTCGAATTTCATGGCGCACACTAGAGCGCTTTTTAAGTGCTTAACAATCGACATTAACAGAGCTTTCTGCATTTCAAGATCCCGGATGTCGTCCATGAAGTTTTGTAGGGAGAGAATTTCCTTTGTTTTGTCCGGCACTCCGAAAAGGCGAGATGAGACAGCCTTTCAACATCCGTGGCAAGTTCCTGTAGTGTTCCTGTGGGCTTCTGTTGACAAGATTTTAATTGAAGCCTGCTGTAATCTTTTACACATTTCTCTCCAAAGCGCCGGATAAAGCTTCGAAATCTAACCTTTGGTTTTTCGGAAGAGTCTGAAGGAAATCCGCAGCGTCTGCTCTTAAAGAAGCGGCGACATGACAGGCCTTAGCTTGGGAATCCCATCGATTGACATCCGCCACTATAGAAAATTTTGTCTTATACACTTGCCAAGAGGTCTTCCCATTCTGTGTGCTATGTGGATACCTTCAGAGAGAGAGAGACGGGCAGGCATGAGTAAAAATTTAAAGCCATCAGTATTGCTCCCTGCTGTCGCTACGCACTTCTTTAAGATGTCAACTTCTTTGGCAACAGCATAAACTTTCTTCCATTTATTCTTTGACAGAAGAAACTCTTCAATTTCTCCAACCCTATTTTTGACCGTGTCTATTCTACCTTCCATAGCCTCGAATTTGTTTTTTATTACGCGGGTAATTTCTTTTTTCATTTCCTCTTGACTTGTTTCTTCAATCTTTTCTTGAACATCCTTCATATCTTCTTTAACATATTCCTGGACAGCTTTCATCTCTTCTTTGACACAAAAGATGCCGAAAGTTGATGAAACTGAAGATTCAGCTAACTAAACTAAATAACCATAATTTTTGTAGTCACCAAATAAAGATGACTGAGAAAAAGCAATGCCGATACTAATAAAACACTTTAATTAAATGAAATATTTATAATTATTTACACTTTCTGAAGATTTTAACATATTTAAAGTCCATCCATCAAACTAACATTCTGTTTTTTTTTTTAATTGTCACCTTAGCGACCGATTGAAATAAAAAAATACAATATTAATATTTTCGTTTATTTCGGTTAAATTTTAAAAAACAGTTTTTCCCCCTTTGCTTTAATTTGAATTATTGGTTTTAATATTACTGTTGGATGAACTATCTATTTAAATATTTTTGGAATTTTTAATACTTTTATAATCCTACAACACTATACTGGTTGACAATTCAATTCATGAAAACTTTCGTGCCTGAAAGCCGCGCACTCGGAGAAAGAATAAGTGGAGAGGTCGCTGTAGGTCTCTTTATTTGTCCAAAAGACTGTGCACTCGCGTTGTTTCCTTATTTGTTTTTGCAAGCGGTAACGTTTGAGAGAAAAATCACGTTGTCGATTTCTGAAAATATTATTGCAAATGTTAATTTTTGAAGACAAATATTGACTGAAGAATGTCTGTAAGACATAATTTGAATGCGTGCGATTGTGTTTGAGCAAATGGACATTTAGAGGTGGGGCGAATTGACACTGACGTTCAGCATTAGGCGTATCGAAGAGTATTATCTCTCTGTTGTAGAAGGCTGCCTAAAGTGAAGTGCTTAGGCAGAAGAAGGGCCACCACATCTCGAGAGTATAGATATGTCGCCCTAATGGTGAAAAGGAACAGAAATTGTACTCCTGATCAGACACCCGAAGACACTGTCGACGCTACCAGCACTAGTGCAAGAAACATTTCTCGGTGACCAAATAGTATTGGCTTATATGCACGAAAGCCTGTTTTTGCATTCTGCTACAAGCAAACCATTGTTGGGAGTGATTTCTTTGGTGTAAAATCGTAATCGTTGGGAGCAGCATCGATAGTTCATAGTCATATTATCTGACGAATCCCATTTCACTACATTAAAGATTCTAAACGATAGCTAGTGTTTATATAGATAGAGACTTCATTACCATTACCAGAATGTCGAGGAAATTTATCGCTATGCCCGAGGAATCTGAACGGATATCATGCGTAACAGCAGAACTCTCGTTAATCAGCGAAAATGTCCTGTGTTATGTCCGTCTTTTTCGTGGTGCAATTTGTCCTGATATCTTGTTCTATTCGCCCACAAAAGACAGCTGAAATGCATGGCTCATACACCAGTAAAGGAAGATAATGTACGCATGACATGGCCTGCATATTCTCTGGACCTTTAAAACGCATATAACGAACGTTTAGGATGCAATGGATAGATACTGTTACGGATTTCGTATTTATTTAGAATTGTAATTAAAATTGCTTTATTTTCCGGTGCAACGCAGACGATTTTTGAAGAGAAAGTTACGCCGGAAAAGTAAAAATAAAAGAGCGTGTGCATTTAAAGCCGAATTAAAACACCTCATCGTAGTTGTAGATGTAGCTGTTTAAAGCGAATTGCTGTTTGTTTACTTAATGCTGTGACTGATTGTAGCAAATTCGCCGTGAGATTGAATTAATTTTATCTGATTTGAATTGAATTCTGTTTAGCGTTAGAGATATTGTGATAATGTACGAATATCTCTGAGGAAATATTTCAGTATTTTGTTTTATTTCGTGTGAAAAGAATAAATTTTATTAACTTCTTAACGCCTTGTACATTCAATTCATTACGAAACCGTACGCACGCAACAATACATTATCCCAAAACGAAAAACATTCTTGAATTGTGAAGAAACTCAAAATCTTCAAAGAGGTGGATAGGCAGGTCTCATTTCTTTAAATAATTTGTGTCATTAGTTATTTCATACGAAAAATGTCTCTGTTCCTGAGTAATTATCAAACAGTATGACTGCATTAGGACTTTTCGTTCGACATCAATTGACTTTCGACGAGCGGAAGACGTATCAGCGAGTTCCAAATTGAGGTCTTCAAGCTACTCGAAGTTAAGACCAGAGGTGAAAATGCCTGGTGTGATTTTTTTAAATAAATTCTATTAAATATTTGGATCATTACTCGCATTACTGCGCATATTTGAAAATAATAATCAGAAAAATAAGAGAAATGTAACGCTCATTTTGTTGCAAATATTTGTAAACACTTTAGTCATTTTTGATTGTACTGCTGTTTTTTCATAATAACTAATCCAATTCACATTTATATTACAACACTGTTTATTGTTTTGTTTAGTTATTTGTTTATTTATTGCTTTGAGTTGACTTTAGATTTATTGCTGTGAGAAACTTTACGGGAGAACAAGTTTTGTCGCCAACTGAGTTTCTGGAAGATACGCGCAAGCATACATTCAAACAAACCTTACGACTAATTCTTTAATGGAAGAAAGAATAAAAGGAGGGGCCAACCCCGCACTGCGAGTGAAGCACAGCTCCCAGGCTTTGGTCTCCAGATGGGGTGTTTTTTGTCTACATCCAGAGCTTCCTTGACAGCGCTTTAATAGTATTTCCACACACGAGAGTTCCATACGAATCGAAAAGCCGGACACTTCCGCATAAAAGAAACATTCATTGTTGGAACGATAACGGAAATTTGTGTAGTTTAGTGACATTTACGCAAGAATCACATCTTGGTTATTTTTCAATAATTTGCAGCAGTGATTTTGCGGTACCTTTAAAATTGTATACGTCTTCCGATATCCTCAATAGAGTATCCGCTTCTTTCTTCTATGTTACAAACACCAAAATGTTTTAAATAAAATACGTGTTTTGTCATCCACATATCATCGTTTTATTTTTTTATAATTGAAAAATAACCACTTTGGGTTAATTAAAAAAGGAAAAAAATTAAGATATGTCTCTCTTTTTTAAAATTTTATTTAGCAGCATGTTTAATTGATGACTAAACGTAATACAAAATTATGAATGAAAAATCTTCGTAATTCAATACATATACTTGAGTAGTGGTCTGCTTATTTTTGAGCTGCTATATTTGCATCATTAATGTTATTAATCGGTATATCAATACACTTTGCACACTCTTACCTTCTGGTTTACCTCGCAGTATGAGAATTTCAGGTATTTGTGAAGTTAGATCAATTATTTGTTTTAACTGTTTTTAAAAAAAGAAGCAATATTAAACAGAGTATAAGGCAATCAAGATTGCGATCTACCGACAGCGAGGTTAATGTTTAAATGTGAAATGGAAAGTTATTATTGATTATATCATCAGAGAACTATTAAACTGTGCAGTCGCTAAAAAAGGTACTGAATGCTCTGCCAAAATATATTTACTAGAAAGTTTGAACTTGATAATGAATGTATCCTAAAACGTGTTTTAAGTCAAAAGTTTGAAACTTGATTGTTAGATGTGAATATAAAATTATGCATGTTAAAATATTTGTAATTAGGCACATAACTGAGGTTAAGTTTTTACTAAATAGGGTGAGAAATGCAAGGGCTGTCTGCCTAAAGGGAGAGATGCTATCGTGGAGGAATTTCGATTGAAAACTGACATTGAGTGGGTATCAAAAATAATGCATGAGATTTTCATTCAAATTATATTTATACATATTTCATATGTAAAAAATTCTGGTATATGCTACATTATTGTAAGCTATTTTACTCGAAAAAGATACTGAATGCACAGAAATTAAAGATTTGCGCACGCCGAAAATGAAAAATGTTAAATATATATGGGTATTTATGCATATGCTTGCAAAAAGCATGTATCTGCCTTTAACAAAATACATAAACATTTATTAAATTATTTATAAATCTATTTGAAAATAAAGGATTTATTCATTCATAAACTCCTGGGAAAGTTACTGTGAAGAAATCTAGTTATTACATATATCTGCATTTATAATGACTGAGAATATTATCTAAATATGTAATAAACTTAATATTTAATTGTAAGCATAAATCGAAATTCTGTTGACATATACGTTTATAAAACTAACTGTTTAAGCAAGAATTGTTCGTACTGAAAAGCACTCTATGAAAAGGTATTAGAAAGATAATTCTGTAAGATGCGTACTAAATAAGTAGTAAAGAAGATTTTTTAGAATTATTTTGAATTTAGAATTTTATTGAAATTAATGGTAAAAAAATCTGATAGGTATTAAAGGAATTATTTCCTTACATTTTATAAGATATCAGTTACAAGTTTTAAATAAAATTTAACCCTTTCAGAAATATTCATAAAAAGTTAAATACATGGTCAGCAGCAATATTTAACGTATTTCACTGTTAAAATAAAAGGTGCTCTAATTTGAAATGAACCGATCAGAGCATTAATTAAAAATTGACTCGGATTTTTTGATTTATAAGATGCCTCAGAAGCTAAAAAATCATCTCATACTTCAGAAAGTATTTTAGGAAGAAGCTCTGTAAACAGAAAAGAAACAATGTGTAATTTTAATGTTAATAGTACAATAAACTTCGACCTTAATTTTTGTGATCCTTAACCGAATAAAATCGAATGACCTTAATTTTTTTTTATAATGTAATTAACGAAAACTTGTGAAAATATTTCACTCAAATTAAAACTTTTCTGGAAAAAGTATAGCATTTAATTCCTTTCAGAATGAAATGTTGTTTAAAAATGCATTCTTTTCACATACTTAAGACTCACAAACATACTTAGGAAATATCGTAGAAAAAGAAAAAATATATATTTATACGTATATTTACAATGTAATTACGAAATGTTTACACTCGATCATATCAACCATTGATCTTAATGGTAAGTCACTGAATGTTTTGGTCTCTACGAAGGGATCGCCATTGCAATGCTTCAAAGCAATGAATGGGGAAAATCAGTTAGGGCCTCTCCTCTTACTTCCTATCTCCATGGATTCGTCCAGAAGTTTGCTGAACTTCTGGTAATTATGATTTTCAATGCCGCATGCTACAGTATACAGATACGGCTTCAAGAGCTTGGAAGTTCAGTTCTGAATCAGTTGTGAGATTTATCAGTAAGCTGAATTGCGGATGAGAATGATTTGAGGAACTAACGATATTTTTCGTGCGTTAATGAAGAAGTGCTTTTATTTCTTGAGCTATTTATTGTGCTTCAGTGTGCTTTTTATTATGTGTCATGCTACTTTTTATAATGGATTTTCATTTCTTCCTGCTTATCAGGACTTCTTACATTAAGAAACATTCAAGAATCCGTAACGCAGTAGTATAAAAGACATAACTAAAGTTAAATGTTAAGTAATCTGTTGTTTATAAAGCAGAATTATAATCGAAACTCAGTATCACTACGAATTTTTAATTCTTGTATCATTATTTTGCTTCACGTATATTATCCAAACCTAGGTGTACGAAATTTTAACCATACGAATTGTTTATTCTTCTTTCTAAGCCAGTGATTCTCAACCACTGTGCCGCGGCACTTTTGTGTGCCGCCAAATTCTTAAGTGTCCCGCTAAATTTTAGAAAAGTATGTAGTAAGAATTACGATTGGTTTAATCCTAGTATATGGTATACATGATAATTGGCGAAATTCGGTTTTCAAGACATTAATAAGCATTGTTTTATCCAAGCCGATTTTGGTGCTCTAGAGGAAAGCGCATTTCGGACCATTTTCGTGCATGTTAAGTACATAATTTAAATTTTGAAGTTCTGATTGGTGCAGATGGGAGACTAGCTTACTTATCAGATACTTTTGTTATTTTTAACAACATAAATTCAAGTATGCAAGGGCCGAAAGAAAATGTATTAAACTCAGCAGATTAACTAATGGGATTTCAGAAGCAAATAACGTTATGGAAGAATAAAGCTCAATTAAGGAATAAAGGCAATTTGGAAAAGTTTGAGTCAGTACCAAGAGATTTTAATAAAATTATTCATATAATTGTTATTGAGCATTTGACAACATTAGAAGAGAGAATTATTCGTTATTTCCCAAATTTAGATATAAAAAAAATTGATGGGGTTCGTAATCCATTTGTGATAACGAATACTTCTGCATTTGAATTAACTTTGAATGAAGAACTAATTTCGCTTTTTAATAATCGAGATTTAATTTTAAAGTATTCGTAAGAATCAATTAATTAGTTTTGGATTAACATTAGATGCGATTATCCCATGATGGCCAAAAAAGCTGTAAAAATTTGCGTGAATTTGGATTTTCAGTACTAACCAACATAAAAACGAATAAAAGATCGAAACTGTTTAAATATAGAAGACGATATGAGAGTTGCGTTGCCATTTTTACGACCCAATATAAATGAAATTATCAAAAAACATCAAGCTCAAATTTCTCATTAAAAGTATTCTTATTATTAACTTGTAATTAATCCCTTAATAAACGTAAAAAAGCTTGAGAATCACTGTTCTAAGCCAAGTAAAACTAATTATTTATTTATGCGTTAAGTTTTCAATCTTTTCTTTCACTTAAATAATATGATGCGATATTCGACCTTTACACATTTTGAGAAACTATTGAACGTAATATAGCTATATGGCGTGTATATTGACTTACAGAGTTCAGCAAACCTAAACATCTATGGAAAAGCAATAAATACAAGATTGTAGGCTTACTTTCGGGGGGAGGGCGACATAAACAAAAACAAATATTTCGCCAGAATCATATAGGCATCATGAGAGAATTTGAAGTCAAATTTATTTTAATAACCATTACAGCATTAACGTTCAAATCTATGCTACTTATTTATCTTCGTTCATACTAGAAATTAATGAAAGCCCTAAACAATGCCGACAGTAGTTCACATTTACAATTACGAAAGGAAATTATGAGAGAGAGAATCTTGAAAAACGTTAAGCTCAACAGATTGAGATTTATTTGTTAGGAGAGCGCCGGGTAATCCTTTTGGAAGGATTTTTCCGCCTTCCCGAGCATGACAAGCGCATGCCGTTCACGTGTTCTATGTCTTTCGATCATAAATCACGATGTGTATTAACGTACAACTTACCGTCTACGTTGTTATTTTATTTTTCTTCCCCCTCATTTTCCACAAAGTAAGGAAATCGTCTTTTATGCGGCCTGACGACAATCCCATTATATTTGCACAAATTTAACGGTCATCGCTTCTCTTTTTTCCACTTATTATACTTAAAGGGTGACAGAAAGTTTTATTGATCAAAAGTCGATTATATCAGGATTCACACCTGGTATATCAGTTATTTCGTAGAGACATTAGGTATATTTTGAAAGCAGGAGAGATGAAAAATAAGCAACGCCTTTGACGGGACTGGAACCACTGACCTCTCGAGTACGTGCTGCTTGACCATTGCACCACGAAGGCACGCTAAGAAGGCGGAAGAAATACCATATATACTGCCCCTTTTAAAGGGCGCCTGCATTTTGGGGACCCAATCGTCAAATTCCGGTGGTGGAGAATCATCATCTATCATCTTTTTTAGTTCGGGCGCCAGCGTAGAGTCATTAGGTTATTTCGAAGCAGGAGGGATGAAAACTGAGCTAAATAAGATATAATGTTATCATAATATATGTTATGAGCAATAAAAAATCGATTAGGGAACATATTTTTTTAAAATGCCAGTACACATGTATTGATTTTCCTATTGATATTGGTAATCAATGAAATGCATCAAATTCGTTCACTTTTTAACCAGATTGGTTCATAGTAAACTTAGTGAAATAATGTTCCGGCGAAAAAAAATTTTAGGCCTTAAATTAGTAACTCTTCATCTCTGCATGTTGAGACTTTTCATATTAGATTTTTTTCATAAAATTTGAATTTTATAACTTTTTTTAATGATTCTATTTCAAAAGTATCGTTTAAAATATGCTTTTGAAAGATATTATGAAGATTTCATGTACGTGAAATCAGGAAAGACAATTTCCTCCACTGTAATTTTACAGGATTACATAACGAATTAATGTTTCAAACTATTTTAGAGCCATCTAATATTAAAGTACGTCGTTGTTTCTTTGTCCTTTGGCATAAACAGGCTTACATCAATTTCAGCAGACACGCAGAGTCATCACTTTTGTTTTTTTGAAGCAGCGAAGGTGGAAAATGTGCAATGCCCTCGCTGGGACTCGAACCTGTGTAGAGTCATTACGTTAATTTGAAGCAGGAGACGTGAAAAATGAGCAATGCCCTCCCAGGACTCAAGCCTGGACCTCTCAAATACGCGCCGAGTGTGCTACCGTTACACCACGAAGGTATGGAGAAAGGAGGGAGAAAATATATACTCCTCCTTTTAAAGGGTGACTTGGGGTTAGGGGACCCAATTGCCAAATCCCGGTGGTGGAGAATCATCATCCACCACCTTTTTTTGTTCGGGAGCCAGTGTAGAGACATCACGTATTTTTTGAAAGCAGGAGAGATGTAAAATGAGCAACGCCTTCGCCGGGACTCGAACCACGGACCTCTCGAATACGCGCCGAGTGTGCTTGACCCTTACACAATGAAGGCATGCTAAGAAGGCGGGAAAAATACCTTACAATCTCATGAGTCGACGTTTCCTGCTACACACCACGAGTCGAGAGTCGATGGTATCTTTCGAAGGCTCAAGAAACACGTCATGGAAATTTTCGATTTGGGCATTTCCTTGAGTGAAGCTCTACCGAAAATCCCATAGCATATTTCATAGTATATGTTGAAGAAAAGTTCGACATGACTGGGCACTGTAAATATGCAGCTCGCATCAGATTATATTATTATTCGAGGCAATAATAAAATAGGAGAGTTTTTTAGTCCAAAGGGGCTTTGTCCCTGAAGGACTATTATTTTCGTTTTGCGATTTTGCGTCGAATCACTCCGTTGTGAATCTCCGAATCACTCCGTTTCACCTTTCAGATTGTTTCGCCAAATATTATCGCCCTGTATTATATTTGAAGAAATTAAATAATGAAGAATCTGCATAAATGTATGTATGTTTCTGGCATTGTGATAAATCAACGGTCCTAGAGCCATCAAATTTTGAACGACTCAATCCTACTGCGAATATGGGCATCTGGAAGACTCAGATTTGAAATTTGTTTTATTATTGATTTCATATTTTGTAAAACTTTGTACTTTGACTTTTAATTTTGCAAAACTGACGGTGTATCAGAAATTCTAAAGATATACTCATTTTAAAATTATTTTGCGATATTGCTGTTGAACTGAATTTTATGGTTTAAATGCGAAGAACATGATATTTAATAAAAAAAGGTAATACACAAAATGTAAAAAAAAAAAACGCTCTTTTGGACCTAATTTAAAATCTGAAACCTGTCAGACTCCCCCCCCCCGTTCTTCTTTTTTTTTAACCCGCCCAGACAAAAAAGTTACATTTTGCCGCTTTCGGTTCCAGAGTAAATATTGTGCTTTCTCAGAGCTAGTTTATTTAAACCTTCAAAGTAGATGCCTGAAGAAGACAATAGAGTGCTGCAAGTATGCTTAGACATAC
>KK113265.1:276459-322902 GCA_000611955.2 Stegodyphus mimosarum | reverse complement strand
GAAGAGATTTCATTTAACTTTTCATATCGCCATTTCAATTGTGAAATTAAAACGTCGAACACCTCTTTAACTTCTATAAAAATATATTTTTCTGAAAAAAGTACAAGTTACATCAATTGATTCCTCTAAATTTGATTTATTAACTCTTAGTTTTCGTTTCTCTTCAGATTCTGTTGATATAGTAATTTCTAAAACTGAAATTTTACATTTTTTTTCAAAAATGCACTGAGAAATATTTTCTATCATTTCCTATAATGAAAGACATAGTCCCTCTATAAAGCGTGCGGTCTCATCAATTAGCTCAAGAAACTTCTATGTGTTAAATTTCGTGACTATGGCATTAATTTTTAGTCACAGCAACGAGTATTTCTTAAATTTTTTTATGTGCCTTTTAAATATATTTTTATATCGATCCCGTTAGAGTCAACGGAACAAAACTAAATTTTTTAAAAGATATTTGTTACGTCAAAATCAATTAATTACATTAGAATTAGCCAGAACAGTTTGTCTTGAAGCTTCCACAAAGTACTCACAATTTTAAGCCTCCTTTTTTAGTTCTCTAAAACCGAAAAATTTATTTTATTGTTTCAATATAAACAATAGAATTATTAAAAAACATTTATCTTACTTTATATTTTATATCCCAGTTGACAAAGAATGAACCAATTTATTTAATCCTTCAGCATCCATACAGTTCCCGCGCGACGTGAATGCAAATACGAGTCAAAAACTTCGATTCACTCGTTTATTGGACAATTTTATATATATAAGGAAAAGAAAAAAGTGCAATAACTAATAATATGGTACATTTCATTTTCAATCACCCTTCTTTATTCTTCGGATGCTATTCCAGAAGGCATTTATTAAATTGAAAACTCAGTAGTTATGTCGCGGTCTATGTTCAGACTTTGGCAAGTTTGTTATGACTAAGAGCTTAAGCCAAATGATGAGAGACAGCAAAGAAGAACTAATGTCTGCAGTATAATATTTTCTATGAAAGTTTAGTCTATACAATTCGTTACACAAAGTGTAATTACTTCCTTTAAAGCTACTTTCAATAAAAAATTTTAATGTTAAAAAATATTATATACACTACTGTAAAAGCTCATGTCTTTTGAGAATAAACTAATGTTATTAGTTTTTCTTTTTCTTTTTCTAGCTGGATTGTATATAACACAGAATTCTTTTAATATTCACTGATGTATTCCGAAATTAAAAGTTAAAAATCATAAGTTTTAAAAATAAATTTCTGAATTTCTGATCGAATAGCTAATTTGGCGCCCTTTCTATTTGTTCACCTGAGGCAAGTGCGGCACTTGCCTCACCCTCGTCCCGGTCCTGCTTTCATCCACACTGAAATTCATGCTACCTTGTTTTCAAATTTATACGTTCAATTAACAGCATAAAACGCTTATTCTTCTTATGGTTTCTGTAGATCTCTTCGTCTAAACATAATGGCGTTTAATCGTCTAAACGTAATGGGAGATGGTGTTGATATTCTTTTCAACAGGTAAACCTGTGATTCAACTACCAAAAATGCTGCCAAGAAAAAGAATGGATTTTCAGTTTTCTGGCGACATCTGTTTTTTTTTTTCACTCTCGAAATGAACTGAGAGAGGACTTGGATATATGAAGAAAAGATGCTGGAAACATATGACGAATCGATATCAACAGAACTCAGCAGAAGGTTGTCAGAAATGAATTAGTTAAGATATCCTTTTGAATTTAGGACACATTAAGTGGGTTTAAGCTTAAGGTTGAAAATAAAGCAAAATTACAGAGAAAATTCACTTTGAATACCAGTGTCTTGATAACAGAAATTTGTGAAACGCAGTATGATAAGACCGAAAGTATAATTAATATAATTACGTTTTTCCTGTCTCGAAAGCGTGACTTAGGATATGTACTAGATTTATCTATAGCATTGTTCTAATATAGGTATTTTAACACAAAATCGGATTTTTTCTGAAATAACGTGCCAATTTTTTTTCATATTTCGATTCTACGTCTCAAATTATGCCCAACTGCCAAGTTTTGTAAAAACCGCAATATTAGTTTTTTAAAAAATGAGCTCTTAAAATTTTAGCTCCTCAGTGTTAATTGAATTTGGTATATGTTTGTTAATAGCTATTTTTTATTATACTTATTTGATTCTTCCTTTCACATTTCGAAATTTAGATTCATACCAATTAAAATTCGCTCATTTTTTATGATTTATTTTTAAAATTTGTATTTTAAAATAATTTTTATAAATTTTTCGAAAAATATTTTGAATCATAACCTATAAAAGTTTTGACATCATCATAAAGTAGATGTATCTCTAGGCACTCCTGCAAAAAATTAGAGATTTTTATTCCAAATTTGTTAAGATGTACGTGAATTTACATATTGACGCGTTTTGAAATTTGGCATATTTGTTATTAGCGATAAGAACGTCAAATGAGGTTTAAGCACTTTGTTAAAATTATTTGAAAGTATGAACGATGATATTTTTTCCGTACGCCTGCAATGAAAAAAAGGAAAGGAAAATAGGTTGCTATAAATTAAAAAGTTCGGCAAGTGAATTATACTTGGCGCAAACTGAAAACAATTCGCAAAGATAAATTTTTGAATTTTTCCGTAAATTTCGTACCAAAATTTACAAAATAATAGGCATAATTTGAGTCGTAGAATCGAAATATGGAAAAACATTGGCATGTTATTTCAGAAAAGGTCCGATTTTGTATCAAAATATCTATGTTAAAACAATTGCTATATATAAATCTAATATGTATCCTAAGTCGCGCTTTCGAGACATGAAAAACGCAATTTCAGCGACATTAGAGCCGGAGAATCCTGTAGCTTTACCACTAACGTATTTGCAAAAAATCGTCAGAAGACTGGATCAAAAGAGCTTTGTCCGAGATAATCGTCGATGGTACTGAAGATTTTTTGGTACTTAACAAAAAAATAGAAGCTTGATATAGTACAGCAGGGAGAAATTGGGATTCTACTTTATTTTTTGGTCACTGACTTATTTGGCTAAAAGAATTGGTTGCAGTTGTAGAATTCAGTTTAAACAGATCATCAGTACGCCGAAATCACCATTCGAGTTTTCGCTGCTTACATCTATACATCTGTATGCAGTTTCTAGTTATTTTCCAATGCCCCTGTTACTCTTCCAAGAAATAACAAAAGAAAAAAAGGAAAAAAAAAGAAAGGTTAAAAAAAACATATATAAGAGAGGGAAAAAAGGGAGCAAAAGAACGTCTAAAAGAAAGTAGAGCGTGTAAAAGAACTATTATTTAATTTTAAAAAATGTATTATGCGGTCGAGTTACTTAAAAAACGTTTAACTTTCCTCAAAATCATGATTTTACAGATTTGTGTTTTTGGAGTTTTCATGATAATACTGATGATGATCTACAAATTTCAGTAATTTTATTAAACACATTCTTTCTCAAATGTTATGATTTCCTGTTACACAAGACCTGTTATCAACGGGGCTAAACATGTTACCCAAGACCTTAAATTCTCAAAAAATTGAGAAATCTTTTTGGGTTGATGATGGGCTGTGCTGGTTCCTTTAATTTTTTTATGACATCAACTGAACTGTGACATGGACCTTTTACCGAAGTACGGATGTTTATAGAAAAATTATCCGGAAAAAATGAGCAAAATGCAGTAAAAAGTGGATTCATGAGAAATATTAAATGCTATTTGCAAAAACTATGCTTTTCATAATCTTGTCACTTATACAACGTATCACTTTTAATAATTAAAAACAGTTATGTGATATAAACGCCATAAATTTCAATGTTAAAGTAAAGCAGATCGTCCCTATTCCTTCTTCCGGACACGTGGGGGATGCGTGCCTCGCCCTTTGGTTATTAGTTTATCCCTTATAAGGTCCATGAATTAGGATGCATTGTGCCTGTGTCTACGTATAGGAGCAAATGAATTAATTCGTAAATAATCCTATATGTTTACGTCATGAATAAAACACGTTAAAACGTTATGAATAGTTAACAATATTACGTTATGAATAAAACAGCTCTAAAACTACTTGATACAACTCCAAAATATGTATTATCTAAAATTATTCCAAGGTATATGAGAAATGAATTCGATGACAATTAGGTCTCTGCTTGTTTTAAATAATTAATTAACTGATCTTAGCATACAATGATTTAGTTAACTACATAATAGCTTTCATAATTATAGAGCAAAGTTAATTAATTGGTTACGATACGAATGTAATTTAAAATAGCAAAATGATGTCATCCATGAACTTCATTTATTGAAATTGTTTTTGATCATTCATTTGATATCTAATTATTATTCTGCTGGAATAATATGACATATACAGCATTTAATTAATTTAACGCCAGATCTAACAGTGCCAAATGTAACTTTGATTTGAATCAAAGGATGCAATTCAGAACTTCTAATTTTATGTATTAAAATAATTCCAAGTTTAAAATCATATGTATAGCTTTCCGAAACTACATGCAGACGATTCTAGCTTTGTCAGCTATGTGAATTTATACGGTAGAAAGAGATAAAATGAAATGAATTTCAATCTCCTTGCTTGAAATAACAGCTGAATATGACGTACAGCTGCTTTTCGGGTTAACGATGTACTTGCGTTATCATAAACCTACGGGAAGTTCAAAATATACTAAATCGAAAATGCGTCTGCTTTGCCTAAGTGAGCATGAAACTAATCTAGCTCATCTTAAAAGAGTTTAGAACGCTCAGAAGCCTTAGTTTGTAATTTAGAAAATTAATTAAATTAGTAACTAATTAAATAAATTAAACCTAAAATGTTTTATGTATAAAGCATAAAAATCATATGTTGGATTACGTAGATGCTGCAAAATGGCATGGATAACGGCATGAATTTTCTGTCTTCTTATGAGGCTTGCGAAAAGGTGGTAGATAATACTAGATATCTGGAAGTTCATTCAGAAGTAATGACTTGAAGGGAAAGTAATGATTCAGTTTTGGAGATTGATAGCAAGAATATGTATGACTGTGTATAATAACTGTTAGCTCTGTACGCTGCACGTATCATATAAGCACATACTGCCTAACTAAGAAACGATCACTGTTTAAAATTCGAAATGAAGTTTCACTGAATGCTGATCTTCGCAGATTCGGAAAGTAGTTTGAATTATTAAGATGAAAGCTATATATAGTCATATGATTTAAATATACTCGGCTGTTCACAAACTGCCGTAAAGGAAATATCTCATGTAAAGATTCTGCTGTTTCATTACCTGAAAACGCTTTCAGCTTTAAAGCTTCCTATATTATTTAAAATTGCGCATTAATTTGAATAAGTACTAAAGTTCTGTCACTTTTTATTTCCTTGTACGAAGTAAAAAGGAAGTATTGTAATCGCGAAAAATTTCGGGTATCATATTTTAACGAAAATATCCATTTTGACCGTTGTCGAATGCAATTTAACAATATATTTGAGCGACATCCGTACGTAAGGACAGAATAAATGACTCTTCCCCCCAAAAAAGTTATGAAACCGATTTAAAATGGATACTAAAGAGATGTTTTCGTGGCGTCTGTGCGTACGTACGCACGTATGTATGAATGTATCTCGCATAACTCAAAAACAAGTAGCCTCAGAACTTTGAAATTTTGTATGTAGGATTGCTATAACACGTAGATGTGCACCTTGCATTTTGGTTGTAATCGGCCGCACCAAAAGCATATATATATACCGGGTGGCCATAATTAAACTGACAGTGCTCACAGTGTTCTGTAGCGCGATCTATTTGCGAGAATGACGCCACATTTTGTAGGAAGATTAAACAAGACGGGGTACGAAGGATTCCGCGAAAAAACAAATTAGTTTCAAAAGTCACCACTAGGGGAATATTTGGCGCTGTGTAATAGAAAATAGAGTGTTAACAAATGCAAATCAATACCGAAATTACCTTTTATTTTGCGTTCAAATGAGGTTCAATGTGGCTGTCGTTGTTGTGGACCACATATTGCATTCTGTGCACAGTATGCGCAACAGCAGAAAGTTACATGTCTGCAGGAATCTCCCGTTCAGTCCGTGATATGTTATCTTTCAACGTAGCCAGGTCCTGGACCGCTCCTTGATAGGCCTTGGACTTAACGTAACCCCATAGCCAGAAGTCGCATGGGGTAAGATCAGGCGACCGAGGTGGCCATGCAGTTGGAAAGTAGCGGCTAATGACTCTTTCTGTTGTGAATTTCTGTCGTAGCATCTGTTGCACCCGTACCTGCTTGCAAAGCTGTTCAACATGTGGCGATATTTCTCTCCGGTAACAGAACAGGTTTCCGGTCCTCTCGGGATGATGTTCTCATAGAAGAATGGACCTACGATAAATTCCGCTGTGAACCCACACCAAACAGTTACCTTTCGTTAATGTAAGGGAATTGCTGTGACTGTATGTTTTGATTTGTCATCCCAAATTCGGCAGTTCTTCAGCAAAGACAATGCCTGGGGGAAATTATTTTCATGCAAGATGGAGCCCCTCCACACGTTGCTGTAGGGTGCAACAGATGCTACGATAGAAATTCACAACAGAAAGAGTCACTACTTAGCCGCTACTTTCCAACTGCATGGCCACCTCGGTCGCCTGATCTTACCCCATGCGACTTCTGGCTATGGGGTTACCTTAAGTCCAAGGTCTATCAAGGAGTATATCACGGACTGTACGGGAAAATCCTGCAGACATGTTACTTTCTGCTGTTGTGCATACTGTGCACAGAATGCAATATGTGTTCTACAACGGCAGCCACATTGAACCTCATTTGAATGCAACATAAAAGGTTATTTCCGTATTGATTTGCATTTGTTAACACTATTTTCTATTACACAGCGCCCAATATCCCCCTAGTGGTGACTTTTGGAACTAACTTGTTTTTTTGCGGAATCCTTCGTCCCCCGTCTTGTTTAATCTTCCTACAAAATGTTGCGTCATTCTCGCAAATAGATCGAGCTACAGAACACTGTGAGCACTGTCAGTTTAATTATGGTCACCCGGTATATATCCACTCTGTTACTCGGCTCAGTGAGCTCAGTTTCTTTATTCTTATATGTTTGTAAGTTGTGCGTTTTTTGCTTTAAAAATGATTGAATTATGTTGTTGTTATCTTTCGTTTAAGGTGTTATGTCTTTAGTTATCCTGCATATTATAGTTGTAGAATATCAACAATTTAAAAATTGTTCAAGTGCGGCTAACCCTAATTTGTTTTGCTATAGCGGCCATAATTGTTTACATTTCAAACTTATCAGATTAGTGGATTTGTTGCCAATCTAGAGAAACTAAGCTTCGCAGCAACTCAAAATGCACAAAAAGTTATATCATCAAAGTAACGTCTGATTTTATTATTGCGAATTAAATTATGCTTAATCCATTCTGGAATTTATTCTAAGAAATAAGTGTTTAAGATTTACTTCGTAATTTTTAGTATAAATGTTTTGAGTTTTTATGTATTTTTGCCTTGTCCGCGAAGTGAGAACTGAAGTAATTGAATGAGAAATACTGAATAATCTGTGAAAAACTGCTTTTTTTTTTTAATTTCTTTTATACATCATTTTAGATTTATCATAGTATTTGAAGAGAACATGTGGCAACGATTAGATAATTCTTCAGATGACATGCATAATTTTTGTACATTCTGCGTTATAAAATGAATGAGATGTAACTATTAAGTGAACCTAGCTCCAGAGTGTCGCTATGGGAAACAAAGTAGTGAATTTTAAAGAGTGCATTTATTCTATTGTGATTTATGCGCTATCGGCGAAGTGGATTTAATGCAATTCAATAAGTTAAGTGCTAAATGCGTGTAATTTAATATTCCTACAAGGAAGTCATGTGGTGAACATATCAAATTTTTTTATTCCATTGCATTTGCGTTGTGTGGAAATTTTCCTTTGTTGAGTGATGCAATAAGAATTAGTAATAGTCTACTCTAAGAGAGTAGCAAAATTTTAGATTTTGAAATGTAAAAGGAAATTTTCCAAGACCTATCGACATTTAACGCATTCATCACGCGAAACTAAAATATCAGTTTATCCTTGCCTATTAATACGAATTTTCAGAGACTATAAAATGTTCGCCTAGATAAAAAAAAATTCAGTTAAGCTCATCAATACGTAAGCAGGCACATGCTTTACGTAAGTGATAAAACACGTAAAAGCTCAAAAGTGTTTAATGTTTCAAATGAAATCTAGAAAATTGCTGAAAAGAAAGTTCAAAATGCATATTGATTGCACAAGGTAGCAGGCATTTAATGCCTTTCATCTAGCAGCCTTCTAAAACGCTTATTTCTTTAAAAGTTGCTTGTCTTGATGTTAAAAGACTCTAGCGTGATTTCGCGTGGATATTGTGATTACAAAGTTGAGTAAGAAGGAAAGAATTCTAACTCTGCTTCATCACTCGGAGACATATTGATTTTCTACGAAGATGTTGCGTTAGTTGGAGGGAAGGGGGGGGAGAATTCAGCCTTCTGAAAAGAGCACGTTACAGATCAAAGAGTTATTTTAGCAATTTCGTAATCAGAGAATTTATTTGTAGTAGAAAGACTGAGTTATTCTTTTTCCTGCATGTATCTGAGAAAGGTTATAAAAGAAGGCTAGATATGATTTTGAGTTTTATAAATAGTTTTTTATGTGTAGTCTCGAGAGATAGGTAAACCGACACAGAGTACGACGTAAGATAAATAAAAGGAGACTGTATTGAAGCTCAGAATTGTGGACTTTACTGGATGAAAATGGTACTTCTTGCTCGAATAAATGCTACAGAATTGGGAAATAGATTAATATTCTTTTCTAAAATTTAATTTCTTTTCTTAAAATTAATATATTCAACTTGCGTTTTTCATGTCTTGAAAGCTCGACTTAGGCTGCATATTAGATTTATATGTAGCATTGTTCTAACATAAGTATTTTGACACAAAATCGGACTTTTTCTGAAATAGCTTGCCAATTTTTTTATGCATTTTGATTCTACGATTCTAATTATGCCAAACTATCAAGTTTTGTAAATATCACACGAGTAGTTTTTAAAAAATCAGCTTTAAAAATTTTAGCTCCTCCATGTTAATTGAATTTGGTTTATAGTTACTAATAACTTTTTTTATTAAACGATTTTGATTCTTTCTTTCACATTTTGAAATTTGGGTTCTCTCGAAATAAAATTCACCATTTTTTCTGATTTATTTTAAAATAATTTTTATAAATTTTTCGAAAAAAAAATTAAATATTTATCATCATCTTAAAATAGATGTATTTCTCAGTATACCTACAAAAAAATTAGAGTTTTTTTATTCCAAATTTCCTAAGATGTACGTGAATTTACATATTGGTGCCTTTTGAAATTTGGCATATTTGTTTTAAGCGATTATAACGCCAAATGTAGTTTACGAACTTAGTTAAAATTATTTGAAAGTATCAACGATGACTTTTTTTTTTTCCTCTCCTGTACAGTGAAAAAAATCTGATGTATACACCACATGACTTCCTTGCACAGAATATTAAATTATACGCAATTTTCATGCATTTCATTTAAACATTTTGAATTAACAGTTAACGAATTTTGAATTAAATCAACTTCGTCGATAGCGCATAACCCACAGTAGAATAAATGCACTCTTTAAAGTTCACTATATTTATTTATCATAGCCATACTTCTGCGCTAGGTTCACTTAACAGCGTTACATCTCATTCATTTTATAACTCAGAGTGAGCAGAAGTTATCTGAAGAATTACCAGAATTACCACAAGTTCTATTCAAATACTATAATAAATCTAAAACGATGCATAAAAGAAATTAAACAAATAAAAAAGAAACAGTTTTTCACAGACGATTCAACGCCGCTTACCTAATGCGCATGCGCTACTAATTAATTCAGTTCTCACTTCGCGGTAAGGCAAAAATACATAAAAATTCAAAATATTTTCATTAAAAATTGAAAGATATAGAAAAACATAAAGCATCAGGCACAGTTAAAAACAATTAAAAAACAATTTTTGCAATTAAAAAACAATTTTTACAATTAAAATCACAATTTGTAGGCAAAAACCAGCTAATAACTTAAATGATAATTCCAGAATGAATCGAGCATAATTTAATTCGCAATAATAAAAGAAGACGTTACTTTGTTGTCGCGATGCGTAGTTTCTCCAGATTGGCAACAAATCCACTATTCTGTTAAGCTTCAAATGTAAAAAAATATGGCCGCTATCATAACAAAAAATTAGAGTTAGCCACACTTCAAAAACTTTTAAATTGTTGATAATTCCACAATTATTGCATGCAGGTTAACTAAGGCCATAAAAATCTTAACCGAAAGATAAGAATAACATAGTTCAATCACTTTTAAAGCAAAAAATGCACAATTTACAAACTTATAAGAATAAAGAAACTGAGCTCTTTGAGCAGAGTAACAGAGTGGATATACAGATATATATATATATATATATATATATATTTATAGACTTTTGGTGCTGCCGATTGCAACCAAAATACGAGGTGCCCATCTACGTGTTATAGCAATCCTATATACAAAATTTCAACGTTCTAAGGCTACTCGTTTTTGAGTTATGTCAGATACATACATATATACGTACGTACGTGCGCACAGACGCCACGAAAAAATCTCTTCAGAATCCATTTTAAATCAGTTTTATAATTATTTTGGGGGGAAAGGGTCCTTTATTCTGTCCTTAGGTACGAGTGTCGCTCAAAAACATCGTTAAATTGCATTCGATAGCCGTCAAAATAGATATTTTTGTTGAAATATGGTACTCGAAATATTTCGTGATTACAGTACTTCCTTTTTACTTCGTACAAAAAAGTAAAAAGCAAAGGAAAATAGGTTGCTATAAATTAAGAAGTTCGTCAAGTGAATCATTCTTTGTGCAAACCGAAAAAAATGCGCCAATGTAAATGTTTAAATTTCTCCATAAATGTTCCACCCAAAATTACAAAATTTAATATTTGCGCGTAATTTGAGCCATAGAATCGAAATACTGGAACAAATGATACGTTATTTCAGAAAAAGTCCGATTTAGTGTCAAAATATTTATGTTAGGACAATGCTATATAAAAATTTCACGTTTTCGAGGCATGGGGGTTATGGGTTGGGTTACTCAATTATGACAAAGCACACGAGGGCTATCTGCCTAAAGGGAGGGATGCCTTCGTGGAGGACTTTCTAAGGGGAACTGGCTCGTATACACGTTACACATGGGGAAAACCACGAAAACGCCCATGCAGCCAGCCCGTTCGCGGGATTCGGACCGAACTACCAGTGTTCAGCGTCTTTACCGCTCGGCCGCTTTTCGAGGCATGAAGAGCGCAAGTTGAATGTCGTCAATCGGCCCAATAGAACGGGAGAACTGTCTTTTTTAGTCCAAAGGGGCTTTGTCCCAGAAGGACCATTGTTTTCGTTTTGCGATTTTGCGTTGGAAACATTAAATGTCCGTTCCCTTTTCAAACAGTTGCCACCAAATATTGCAGCCCTGTATTATATTTAAAGAAATTAAATAATGAAGAATGTGCATAAATGTATGTATGTTTCTCGCATTGTGATAAAACGACGGTACCTAGAGCCATTTAATTTTGAATGGCGTAATCCTGCTGCGAATATGGGCAAATTTGAAATTTGTGATTTGTTTTATTATCGATTTCATATTTTGTGAAACTTTAACGAATTTTTGATTAACAAACTCAAGGATTTCAAAGCGAGCAATAGGAACGTTGTACAGGACGAACAATTTTGTCTCCAGAGCGTGAGACTGTGTATAGGAAAGTGTAAAGATATGTTCAGTTTAAAATTATTTTGCGATATTGTTCTTTAATTCAATTTTATGGTTTAAGTGCGAAGAACATGATATTTAATAAAAAAGGTAACACACGAAATGTTAAAAAACACTTATTTGGACGTAATTTAAAACCTGAAACATTTCAGATTTTCTTTTCCTTTTTTTTTTTTTTTTGCGCAGTGTACATGGAGTTCAGTTACATTCATAGAGCGAGACTGGGACATTTTGAAAAGCAGAAGAAGCTAGCCATTTAAAAAAAAACAGTTAGAGTGTTAAATGTTGTAATGCTATGTTCATCAGTTATGATTCGAAACAAATAGTCACAATTTTCCAGCAACACTGTACGAATTTTTGATCTTATCACGCATGTGTGACATTCTAAAATGTGCGCCATACCTGTGCTCAGCATCGGCAATTGCATACCCGCTGCGAAACTTGAAAAAAATCCCCTCAATTCCCCCAACCAATGTATATATATTTTTTTCCGCAGTGTACAATCGTTTCAAAACCGAATTATACTGTTGATGCAATTCGCTATTATTTTAAAAATTGAATTCGCAAAACTTCATGCTGTCATCTCTAGGATGCTAGATTACCTGTATAATTTGAAGTTTTGCAGAACATTTTTTTCTTGCTTCTAATTTTTATTCCTTGAAGAACACGGTTAAATTATGAAATTATTCAGGCTAAGTAAATTATCAATAAATAAAAGTTAGACCAAGTGATGTAACCATTCAGTACTAAGTAAAAGTTTTAAATCTTCCAGTGAAAATTTGACTCTTTCGAAAAGTGATTACCATTTTCATTCTTTTAAAGTTAGAAACAATAATGTCTGTCCTTTAATACTAAAAGCCTTCTTCATTTCAGAAAATACATAAATGCCTTTGTCAGTGTATTATTGTTTAACTGAAAAGTATTTTTGATCAGTGTATGGTGATATGCTATAAAGCAAGATACTGAAAAAATAAATTCATTTAAATTATTAAGCAAAAATGGAAGTGCACGTTTTATTTGAAAACTCATCTTTGGTATATTATAACTGACCATGTGTTTTGAAAAGTTCAGATATATTATGTATTTAATTTTATTCGACGTCCAAATTTAAAACCTTCTATTCTGAGGGAAAAATTCAAGAGAGTTTTCATGCAAATACATGCAATCATTTCAAGGTCAGATACTGATAACATTCCTTTACAGTGTTTATGTGAATACTAAGATTATCTGGACTAATAATAATTACTCAAGTGTTATTATATTTACTTCTTAGAGCATTGCAATTAAAATTATGGGGCAATTAAGATATGCGGTTCAGAAAAATTTATAAAATTTCTCAACAATATAAATCTTCTGAAGGAGTGATTTCAGCAGACACAGAAGGGTTCTGGAAACACAATATTCACATTTTTACATTGCCCTCGTAGAGCATAAATGTCCTGTTACTAAAAATTTCACTATACTTTAATGAGTAAAATATTCAAGTTTTAGACTTTTACTTGAAATATTCGAGATAATATTAGTAATAAATTCATGGCATCAGCTACAAAAATAACGAGTGCTAATTTAACTAACTAGGCACAGGGTCAGCTCCGAGCTTGTGCAAGCTTGTGGATAATGCGTCCATTGGGGCTTTGCCACCAGTAGACTTTGTTTTACCATAAACTTGCAGAGGCTTATGTATTGTTACTAGGGATTTTAAACTGCTGTTGTTGGGTAAGTGAGCATATGGTAAGATAATGGGCTGGGTACCAATTTTTCCACAGACACAGAGGTTGGTCTTATCTATTAAAATATTCGGAAAAGGGACCATGATCTGTAATAAATCTTGTTTATTGCGAGGAAATGATGTTTCGTTTGTCGTCTGCTTGTGTGATGTAGTAGTATGTGCGGTGGTCTTTCTCACATTCATCAAACTCTGTTGGCCATTTGATTTGTGCCTCGCGTTTCAGTTGTTTCTTCAATTATGAGCGTGGCCAAAATGCTGGTTGGGTATAATAAATACTTTCTGATGTTGTTTCCTTGTCTAATCTGTCAGATGATATGATGTTGATACCTCCGTAATGATATGATATGATGTTGATACCTTCGTAAATCCCTATGGATTTGCGTAACTATAGGGGACGTGTGGTAACGGTTGAGTATGGTAACGTATGCTGTCTCTGTGGATGGTGATGTCCTGAAGCTTTCCCTGAGTGAAGTACTCCATAGCTCTGAAAATAGCTACTGCTTCTGCCTGAAAGACGGTGTTATTATTGCTTAGTTGCTGCTTCCATAGATGTAGGGTTTTTTCTCCATGATAAAAAAGTAGTACGCTGCCAGCTTTGTCTTCCATACGTGAACCATCCGTGTATATAAGGCGGGTTTTTGTTGTTGGGGATGTTATAATGGTGCGGATGTATGTTTACACCTTGCCGTTTAAGTGGTGGGTGAACATGTAGCGTCTTGCTGGCATTTTATAATAGTTTGGAAAATGCCACTCATCGAAGAATCTGCGGGAGTGCGAAGATGAAATACTTATTGAATTACTGCTTCTTGCTCAACACGAATATGCAGTGGTGTTAGACATGTTAGGACGTTAACCGATGCAGTTGCTGTCGTGCGAAATGCTGTTGTGATGTTTTAGCGCAAATGGGCCCTAGACGCTGAGGAGATGTTTTACTTTCTTCCTTTGCACTGGCTGAGCCCAGACTGGAGCAACATGACTAACCATTCTTTCTAGGACAGTTGAGTAAAAAGTGTTTGAATGTGCGAATTTAGTTCCACTTTTCATGGTGGCCATTTCTCAAAACATAGTACCTCTGAAAGTCACCAGCATTTGTCAGAATGAAATAATGTACGGTGTTTCGGAAAAAGCGCAACAGCGTTACATGCCTATTCCAGAGATTTGAAGAAACAAAATAAAATGGTTTCCTTACACAGCTTCATTTAGGGTATATACGATTTCATCATTTCCATCAAGGTAAATGAAAGGACATAGTGATCTTCATAGCGCACCTCCAATGTGAAGTAACACATGGCGACTGCGTGAGGAAAACTCGCAGATAATAGCGACATAGCTGTAGCAAAAATAGGTGACTTCTGGGAAACTCTTTCGTGTTTATCAGCAGCCGTAGCTGAGATTGAAAGATGTATCAAGAGACGAGCAGAAGGAGTACTAGTATCAGGTTAAACTTTTTTGGGGGCTTGGACATATATGTCCTTCACATTTACTGTATAAAATAAGGCTCAAAGAAATTGAATTTAATATAGAGATTTAAAATTTCCTACCTTATGTGGAGCAGGATGTGACAGACTTTGCAGATTTGTTTCATTCTTGATTGAATAACTGAGAAAATATTTTCGTAAAAAATTAAGCTCTATAGCCCACGTGAAAAGACTAATGCAAAATGCACATCTATTGTCTGTACATAAGAGGTGCCACATACACACACACACCAAAAAAATCCCACAAAAAAAAAAAAAAAAAAAGAGAGAAAATGCGTAGCTTGAAAAAGCGTGGAGTTGGCAGCAACTGTTTTGGTAACGTCCTCCCACACACCTACTACATTGAAGTACTAAAATGGCTTCGTGAAGAAATTAGGAAAAAAAGCTCGCAGTTGTGGAGTGATGGATGGCTGTTGCATCAGGACAATGTACCCGCTCACACGGCCCTATATGTCAAGCATTTTCTGACCAACAAAAACATTACTGCAATGGGGCATCCTCCTTATTCACCTGATTTCGCTACATGCGATTTTTTTTATTTCTTAAATCTTGCTTAAAGGGAACCCATTTTACCTCAGTTGAAGAGGTTCAGGCAAAAACGGAGGAACACCTGAAGGGCCTTCCAAAAACCTGCTACATTTTGTATGAGATACAGAATGAACTAATTAATTTCTCCGGGAAGAGCAAAATGCATGAGAAAACTTCAGCAACTTAAGAAGAAAATCCTTCTTGTAAAAATGCGAATCTATCAGGAAGAGGAATTTTTATGAGCAAGAGAAATTTTATATTCATTTGGTCAAAATATCTTTAAATGGATTAGAAGCCAAAGTCAAACTGCACTTTTATCTCAGCACGAAGAATACTACTAACAATGTTTATATTTGTTTTATATCCTCTTGGACTGTATAGCGGTTAGCGGAGGCTCGCTGCTACTCTGAATAGCAGGTTGAGGGTTTGAATCCCGTGCCAGTCTTGGTTTATTTACATGTCCTTCCTCCTTTTCGAGAATCTATAATGGCGGATCACTTCCAGCGGTGTACTCTGTGCAGGTTTTCAGCGGTGACGCGGTCAAATAATTAATCGATTCGGCTATTCCCGACAAAACAAAACAAAAGGGGAGGAAGAAAAGGTAAAAAATGTATCTTCTATCCTCTGTACTATACCTTGTTATTATGAACTTACTTATTTTTCATTTGCTTAATTGTTTCACTTAATGTTTTAGACTTTATTATTAATTTATTCATTTAACTCAATTTTAACTATATTTTGATACACTGTAAAGATCTTATTTTATTCAAACCAATTATTTCCAGTTCGACTTTCCTTTCCCTCCTGATTTCAGTTTCCTGCCGGAATGTAAATTTTAATGACATAGTATGCAAAATCTAAGTGTGTTCAGAAGCAGTATTTAAACTTCGTTTCAAGAGCTCGTGAGGTGTAGTAGCATAGGTACTTCCGAGTTAAATGTTGTGTGTTTGAAATAGCTCTCTAGTTGGTGTTAGCCACTCTCTTCAGATTATATCGATATTTTAAGTTCGGCTTTGCTGTGCGCAGCCGATTTAGGGTTTTATGTAAATAAAGAGCCAGTCGTTTAGCCTTCTTAATTTATTGTGATTTTACATTTTATTTTCTGTTAGATTTATTTAACAAATGGGGGTGAATTGTGAGCACCGAGTGAGTGCCTCTTGTTAATTTAGTTAAAAAAAAAGGTTATTTAAACCTTCTTCTGCAGTATCTATTCTTCAAAGACATGGCGAGAATTCGCTACGCAGTCATTTCACGTAGGGTCTACAATTTATGCTCCCAAAAAGACATAGACTCTACAACTGGCCCCCGAAACAGTTTAGAACCGTGGAAAACTCTATAGTTGACCTGGCCCCATCCACTTCCACAGCACTTGTGAATTCAAGCTAACCCAATGGAAGAATTTGGGTATATTGTTGACAACATGAGAGCTTCGATGAGGCCCCAGTGCTTATTTGATGGAAAAGGTTCAGCAACAGCATTTATCTAGACCAGCTGGATGATGTTCAGCAGCAGCATTTATGGATCAGGTAGACAATCACTTGCTTTTGTACCCAGTGGACAAATCCAAAAAGTGGCAATTTCAACTTCAGTTCTTCGAGGACAGAAGTTCAACTTCAGTTCTTCTTGGGATCGGCAAATTCTTAATTAGAAAACCAGGGTCACCAACATACACGCATCAAATCTTCAAAACCGCCATCCTGAAAGTCTTACCAGTCATAAAGAATTGCACGCAGTTAGAAGCCGAACTGTACAGCAGGTGCAAAATGAACTGCGAAGATCTCACAAACTTAATTTTGCGAAAAATTCAAGCGGTTAAATTATTGTATGGAAGAAAACCCGACGACGAAGTAATTCAGATCATCTTGCTGGGATTTCTCCCACCGGCGCAAGATTTTATAGAAATAAGAAATCCGTCAACCTTGCAAGCTCTATTTAAGCTGGCCACAAAGTACGAAAACCGCCGCATTTCCAATAATGCACGCACACAGAGGTATGGATGCCAGAATAACGACAGCAGCCAAAGTTCAATCGCAAAAAAGATTTTTCGCCGAAGAGAAGCGATCACCAAAAGCGAGATAAGCAACGGAATGAAGAAACGAAGCCAAAGCACTTAAACTTTTGAGGGACGCTGGAAAGACGGAAGGTCAGCGGCCCGGGAAAGAGAATAATTCCTCCCAAACACATATGAATACGGTAGTGGTAAAAAAATTTAGAGTTACCAGAAATACAACTTCTTTTAAAAAACGAGCGCTAATCACATTAATTGACACGGGAGTATAGAGTAGTTTTCTTTGGGGAAAAATTTTTTAGACAAAATTTTCGACGCTATAGGGTATGCAACACCGAAGACACGGCAGTGATTGCAGCCCAAGGGATATGGTGCGCTTGTATTGGAAAACTACCACTATACGTACAGGTAAAAGGTGAGCCACTAAAAATTACTTTTTATGTAGCTAAAAATTTGCAAGCTAATGTAATTTTAGGTATGAATTTCTTGAAGTCAACGGAAGAAATGAATAAATTTTCATTACGCTAGATATGGCGAAGAAAAAAACCTGCGGAAGTAAAGCCTCCAGCGCTGGAGCTGAATGATCTGAAAAGGGACGAAAAAGAGAAAATTGAAGAATTGGTAAGTAAACTAGCAGATCTTTTTAGCGACCAACCTGGTCGTACACGTGTGGTAAACCACATGGTCGACATAGGAGATAATTTACCCAGTGGGGTTAAGCTCTAACAGGTACGACAAAGTCAAAGAGGCAATTATAGAAGAGCGTGTAGCGGAAATGTTAAAAAATAAATTATTGTGCTTCTAGTAGTCCATTCGCAAGCCCAGTCGTATTGCGTTGTAAAAAGAATAATCTTCGTTCCCTATGGAAAGTAAAGCATGGTGGTTCGCTATAGATTATCGAAAACTAAATAATATTACAAAGTATCCAGTTTATCTATTACCAATCATAGAGGAGATAATTATACAAATAAAGCCCACCAGTTATATGACAACGCTAGATCTTACCTCTAGCTGTTTTCAAATCAGTATGAAACCTGAGGATGCTAATAAGATGGCGTTTACGCATTTTAACGTATGCCATTCGACTTATGTGGTGCCCCGCTACTTTTTAACGAGTCATGGATTACATTCTTTGGCCAGTGCTCGGAAAATCCACTTTTATCTATTTAGCTGATATCATTGTTACCACTAATACGATAGACGAGAATATCAAACATTTGACAGAAGTCTTTACACTTTTACAAGATGCTGGTTTAAAAGTGAATCCTATAAAATTCCGCTAAAGGTATCGAAAGGGAAGATTCGAAGATTATCGCCATTAAAAACTACCGTCTGCCAAATACTGCAAAAAAAAAAAAAAAAAAACACTGACTTTTTTTCAAAAAAAAAAAAAAAAAAAAACTTGCTTGCTTCATTTCTCGAAATGTGCTCATATTACAGGTCTTTATTAATTTTGCACATATAGCTAAGCCTCTCTTAACAATAAAAAGAAGAAAAGCAAAATTTCGTTGGTCGGCGAAAGCCAATATAGCGTTTGAACAGTTAAAAGCAGTTTTAATTTCAGCTCCAGTGCTAAAGGTTCCTGACCCAGATCCTGATCGTTATCTAATCTTATCTGAAGATTGTCTTAATGTACACTACTTCACAAAGAAACTGTAACCCCGAGAAAATTTTATCGCAGCTCTAAGCAAACTTCGGAGTGTATTTAGTCCAAAAACTTACGCAAATTTAATTGTTACAGTTTCTAATCAATCATATGATTTGGGAGTTTGATAAAAGGGAGAAATCTGTTAAGCTAATGTTTACTATTTTTGCAAGAACGCAAACTTTTTTTCTTTTCCTGCTGTTTTCTATTAAGGAGTAACGACACTCTTAGACTCCATTTCGAACTCCATTTTTTCATTAAATGCATACGTTTCTTTAAGTTTTAATTATGAGCTTACGTGCAGCTAGTTAAAAGGGCACCAGACCTGCAACTTATGGCAGCCTATTTCAATAGGAAAAGGAAATATTTCCAGGAATCTCGTTTTCAGGATAACTAATTGGTTGAAGCAAGCTAAACCAGTTCTTCGGTAGAAACCTACTGAAGACAAGGCCGCATTTCTAGACATTTTCATCAGCTTCTCAAAATGTTCCGCGTATATAGGCGAGACGTAGCTTCCACTAGGACTTTCCTGTCTTACCTGCATTCATGTGACATTTATACTTTCAACTCAAGAAGAACTAATTTAGCTTGACCAAACTCAATCAGCTTCGCAATCGAATAATTCGTCACGTGACTCATAACTTCAAAGAGTTTGATTTTGTGTTTAAAGGGATTATAACGTTAGTATGCACAGTATTTTGTATACACTTCATTTCTCTGTGCACCTTTTCAGAGTTATCTGAGTTTATTTTATTATTTAACTTTTCTTTTAACTTAACGTGTACTTAATAAAATATTGAAGCTTCAGTATGCTTCAATAGGCTTGGATGCTCATGTCATGTGACGTCTCAGAACTGAATTCTCTGTAAATACACTTACATTAATGGACTTTGTGCTTTGCATATGCTTATTTACTCATATGACTTATTAATATATCATGATTTGCTACAGATTTGCTATCATAATTTGCTACTGCTTTGCTACAGAATTTTAACTATTGTGAAGACCTCCCTTCGGATGTATTTTCAAGCAGCATCTCCTCACGTCTACACGTGGCTAGGTGACCCCATGACATGACTTTGAACTCTTCTGAAATTATGACTGCCATGCTATTCTCTGCTGTCTAATGAATGATAGACTTAGTACATATTTCTGAAAACCTGCTTTCGTACACTTTCATCTATTTATTTCTGTATATTATATTTTGTGTCCATGTATTTCAGTATTTTCACTTCTTACCTTGGATACCAACCAGATGTCCTTATCTGCACACATGACAACTAGTCACACACTCTCCTTACACGCGCTACGCTGTTCTCGTGGACCCAAACTATGCATTCTACTACCTGAAGTGCCAGCATAAGCACCAAATTGATGACAGCCGGAGCACGTGTGCTATATGCACAATAATCGCGGCTAGCAGGGGAACTTGGAACACTGGGATTGTTTCGGCTAGGAAGCCTCCCGTTTAAAACAATGCAGGGAGAAGCACGTTTCTCAGAAAAGATTTTTCTAGCGTTCCACGTCGCTGTATTATGCTATACAGCACCATTAGTCTCTGAGTGGTACTACGGTAAAAACTAAAAAAAAAATGCTTGCAGCAAACATTGATCAATTTTAAATACAGTCGTTAGATGAAGATAGTATTATTTTTCGCTTTGGGACTGGCACAACCAAAAAGGAAGTTACAATGCATAGGCGATGCATCAAACACATAATACAGGAGCAGCCTCACAATCCCCAGTTGACGATTTTTGCCGGGTAAGTGAAGACAACTAGATATTTCAGCCGGAATACTAGTTGGCGAACAAACAAAAAACAAAGGCAATAAACAAAGGCAATTTCTTGTCGACATCGCTGACATCAGACAGTTTCTCGCCGAACGAATGAAGTAGATGTGCAGTCAAATTAGCCTTTTCGAAAATTGTGTTGTTTAAGCCTCGAAACATTGTCGAGAATTCTTGCAGTAGTATCACACCAGAAATACCTGAGATAATAGATTATTGTATTAAGCATTTATTTGAATTCTGTTTCAGTTGGTTGCTGACTGAGAGTCTGGAAGCGATTTGACAAATGGGCCGATTCTTCTGCCGCTACTGAACCCCACATGTTCATCAACCATTAAGTCATCTTTAGTGCAGCATTTCTCAAACCTTTTGTATGACGGAGCACTCTAAGCCTACTCCAATGTATTATGAGTTAATAATGTTCAAGAGTAGTTTTAGGGGAATAAAGAGGGGATTGAGATTAAAGAAATGTCAAGTAAAGAGATATCTAAATAACAGCACAATATAATTTTATTTTATAAGCTTTGAAATTTACAATATTCTCTCGGTTTATGATCAGTAAACGAATACCCATGATTTTATCAAAACTATGCCATACAAAAAAAGTTATTTCAAAGTTCAATAAATCAAACTATTTGCGTTATTACGGATGATTGATGAAAATCGCAATAAATTACAAAGAAGATCCATACAGTAAAACACAGCTTTTTAAGTTTAATCATTATATTTTTTTCAATTAAAATATGCATTCTTTCATTATTTGATATTGAAAACTTTTATTATTCCTTGCAAAAAACAATTTCAGTTCAATTTTAGTAGCTAGAGTACACTGTAATGCAACAGTAGGCCTAAATTAAGACATAACGTAAAATACGTAACATAAACCTTTTATGAGACACGTCTTGTTGCATATTTGGCATAGTTTCATATTTTCAGTTTAACTGATGATAACCGCGACGAATATTTAATTCTGCATTTAAGCCTCTTCTATATTTTGATTTGGCAGTTGTATAAGCGGAGATCCTGTTTCCCAGAGATATGTAATTATAATAATGGCAGCTATACCAGTTTTGTTTAAATGTCGCAAACACGTTGTCGTTTTGAAACGCGATTTTTAATTCGCTTCGAAATGTCAAATCTATAAAGACTTCGTATTCTGCTCAATTTTAGCCAGGTGTTTTTTTCCCTCTGAACACATTCAGAACCCATTGAAAGTTTCCAGGTACCGTGTCTTGAGTTGTTGGAAAATAATATTCAAACAAGTCTTTCAAAATTTCGAGATGCCTGTGAACATTTTCAGTATGTTTTCTTAAATTCTGATGTTATTTTCATTCAAGAAACTTTCTGTAAGAGTAAAAAAACTAATACCTTTCTTTTCCATGCACTCCAATCTATACATAAGTTTCTTTTTTAAAAGAAGATACTTAGACGTTTGCATCACAATTTGTGGCATTTTTTTCTTGGCAAATATATATTCACTAGCTGATACCCGCCTGCTTTGCTGGGCACATTATCTATTTGAATGTGAACGGAGACTTTTTATATGGACAAAATGTCTAATTTCAAATTGATAATTAATGTAAATTTTTTAAACTTGCTAAAGTCGGAAAATATTGTGCCAGTCAGTGAATCTGTCATACAAAATCAATCGGGTGTATAATTTCGGAGATTTCGTGATGAGTCGGTGGTATTTCGCTTAAATAAAGATTTCGCTCATTTTGCTGCAAGTATGGTCCAAATATGCTAGTTTGAATAACCATGTTTCATCATTTACAACCGTCGCAAGTATAGAGTTATGGTCCATCAAAAATGCTGCTGCTCGTACACATGATTCAATCAAACATGTCAAGGTTTTTTCGAGACAGCCATTTTACTTCAGCCTGTAGCAGGAGGGATTCATGATGGCTTCCCAAACTTCACGCATTAGTTTGAAGAGCCTTATTTTAAAAAGTCACCATTTTGTTTAGTTTATTATCTTCATAACGTCATTCGACACTATAAGTTCGCAAGGCACTTTTCTTGAGACTAAAAAGAATGTCTAGGAAGAATGCATGAGCTGTTATTATATTTCTTTGCCTTAACTTTAATTTTAGCAATGGCTCTAATATTGGGACCATTGTCTTTGAACTATCAGTGAATATGTACTGCACATATATCTGTGTAGTTTACCCGTAGTATTTCACCGCCTAATATGCTTGTTGATTGGTAGCTATCGGTAGCACTTACAAAGGTATCAAGAGTAGCTTCTTTGCGCAATAAGAAGCTGTTCTTAATAGCTTTTTTAATGAGTATAAGGAATCCTTAAAACTAGTAATCCAAAGACATTAGTTAATTCATACATCTGCAGCACGGATTCGGCACATCTGATGCGACATCTCTTTAACGTCATCAGTCATATCGCTGATTCATCAAGCAATGGTTTTATATTACAAACGCGAATACCATGAGTAATCGCTGATTTTAGTAAGACACAAAGACTATATGCCTGGGATGCCTTCGTGAAGAACTTTTATTTGTTGTTTGGTTTACTTAATTATGGCAAAGCACGCAAGGGCTATCTACCTAAGGGGAGGGATGCCTTCGTAGAGAACTTCCCGTATTTATATATACACATATATCCCGTATGTGACCTATCAGTGAGAAATGGTCCGTACTTACATAGTAGAGCAACCAATGATATTTATGGCAACTCAGTCTGACGATTTCTTAACGAAGAAAAAAGAATAAGGACTTCTAATTACAGAAAATTCTTTGTTACATGCATACATATTATATACATATATATATATGTATAGTTTCCGTTTTAACTATTCATATTCCGAAAGTCGATCATTTTTTTTAATCTACCTAAAAGTGTCCTTTTTTCCCTTTCGTTTTCATGGAAATTTTGAGCTCATCGCTTTTCGAATTGATTCGAGGTAATTGTTTCCTTTATGATTTTACAGCAAACTGCTAGATTCTTGCAGAAATGTTACCGCAGTTTCTTTCACTGCAGGCAAATTACGTTGCTGCATAAATTTAAAATGAGTTTAAGATGAAAAACACATAATTTTGTTATCAAAAAAACATTGAAATTTGGAATGCAGAATTGTTATGACATGGTTCGGCGCATCCGGAAAATCTGATGATTTCTAAGGCGGTTGGGCTAATATGTAAATACCGAATAATAAAATTAGTCAAAATGTAACATTTTTAAATCAGATCAAACATCATCCTACGAAAACTTCGACTTGGCATCCTCGCGCAAAGGATAGCATTTCTTCTATTTAAAGAGAAAATTTGAAAGCTTCCAGATTTAAAAACACACTGATTGATAGGATTGATCTGGTTCAATGCTATCAGCAGCTACTATGAGTTGACCATCATTAGTATACATAGGGTAAATTGAGACCTATTTTATGATATTTATGGCAATGCTATAGGTTATTTTGCACAAGCATTAAATCTGAGCAATGGCAGTTTCAAACATAGCATATTAATTGAAACATAGCTAGTATTCAGTATTTTTTGCAGAGTACTGAGTCAATTTTTGGTTAGCACGGTACGAGTACCCCTCATCAATCAAGAATTAATGAGACATGGTTTGTCGGCATACGAATGCTGTCCAGCATCTTCGAACTGAAAGATGAATTGAGATTTTGATCAATATCACATGGTCTACAACATCCCAGAATAGAAGCCCAGCTGTCATTGAACCAGTGTCTTACCGAAACAAGTTAAGGATTGAACAACTAAAAATGATGGCCAACTTTTTACTCATTGCCTTGAAATATGGACAGCATACTATATTTGTTCACCTTTGAGTAATTTTTGAACCATGTAGCTTTTCCTGCGTTGAGCAGTGTATTTATTAATTAACACTATTTTGCCTTATTTATACGATGAATACAAAACAAAGCAAATATATATTTTATTAATCATTTTGCCTGTCGAATTTTAAAATACTAAAGCAATCCATTGCAGGATTAGTCCCTATCTCTAGAACAGTTGTAAATTAACTGCGTTTTAATGAATTTCACGTGCTAATTTATGTAAGCATAATTTTTGTTTAGCTGATTTGTTTGTTATCCTATTATCTCAGACTGCTAGATGAAAAGAATGTAGCTATCATAAGCTATTGACTATCATCTCCGCAAATCATTCATCTGGAATTCAAAAACATCTCTAAATAATAGCAAAAAATATAGTCGGAGCACTAATAAAATTTTGTGACTCCGAGTTTTATCGGATGTTTTCATAATTAAAAGATAATCACTCGAAACACAGTCTAAGCAATGTTTATTCCAAGAATATATATTTTATTCTAGTATTTCCATAAGGATTAAATGGGAATGATTTGTTACGTGAATTTAATAAACGTTTTCATGATCTTGACATTAAACTTTTTTCTGGAAAACTTCTTTCTGAGTCAATAAAGCATAACAGTAAAATTCAAAAAATAAAATAAGACGTAAAGTAAGCCGAGCAGCAGAAAGACAGAAAAAAATTCGATTGTTTGTTAATTTTCTGTCAAGATACTTCATCCAAAAAAATCTCATCCTACTGAATTTCCTTTTAAATAGTTCTGTAACATCAAGGAAAAAAAAGTACTTTTCTGTTCCTATAACACTGATGATTTAAGAAACATCCCATAATTAATTCTAAGAAATGGAATAAAAAATTCCTTCGCACTTCCATTTAAATAACCGCATACATAGCAATTAATCCTTTAAAGAACTCCTACTGTGCCACGAAAGACAAAAACAATGTTTTGTGAGATTTCAAAATGGCTAATGATGTTTCTTATGACACGAATTTAAAGACTTTTATATTTTTGTTAATTAGCTAATTTAGTATAGAAAAAAAGAATATTTGGGAGCTAGTCATTAATCTTTTTCTTGATGGGGTAAGGAAAGCTGAAGATAATTCACCATATTGCTTTAGATTTTATACTTATAAAGCCTTCAATCCTTCTGAATTTTAATAAAAGGCCAATTAATGATTGGTCTATGACACCATACTAATTTGGAATACTTGCCTAGAGTAGAAAATAAATTTAAGTCATATTGCACATAGAGTAGCAATTATTAAGTAAATTCGAGGCTTAAATGAGATGATTTTTATGCAGCTTCCAAATCATTTTCTGAGATTTCCTTGAATTATTTAGTGGCCTAGTACATAAGGATGCTAATTATTGGTAGTTTAGTCCGGGTTCGAGTTCCAGTGAATGGACTGGTTGTGTGGTTCTTCCCGTGAATTTATTAATGTGCAGTATGTACACAAGCCAATTTAATTTGAAATGTCTTCCACAAAAACTTTCCCTTAGGGATGGCTAACCAGCGGATGAGAAATAAAGTCGCTGAGGTATTTCGACTCGGATTCAAATCCCGGTGAATGGATTGACTGTACGGGTGTTTTCGTGGTTCCCCTCCCTTACACTTTGCCATAATCATACAAACCAATCAAAAACTTTTAGTTAGGGAGTTAACAATGGTGTGTATTACACAATGAAACAATGTTACTTAGCCAAGAGTCATTTTCAAAACTTACTAACAGCAATACGTGCAATTTCAAACGTTCAGAGACTGTGTGTTCAGTAAAAATTACACCATTGTGATTACTTGACTGAGTTATGACCTCGTACCCATTGCTAAGAAGTAGTGTTCCCCATTTACAGCTATTCTAAGCAGGTATCTTGGGATTGACAATGTGAGAAAAATGGTTCTTGTTCAGCGACGCAGGGTTTTTATAGTTTACGCAAATACAGAAGTCTACAAAATGTTAAAGCAAGTTTATGGTGATACTATACTCAGCCATTCTGAAACCTAGATGCCAGCTTTGGAATGGCGTTGATGAGATTCTGATCACTGACAAAGAATGCCGTCAGTGCGAGAGTTAGCGAATTCTTAGGCAACCAAGAAATTCCACGATGATTGTATCAGGATTATTGTTCATCTTGAAGCTCCGCCACGAATTAATAAATTGGGGCTAGTACATTTCATATCTCTCTCTCTTAAGTCTCAACTGCTAAGGGTTTAAGTCAACGCTTCCCCTTCCATATCTACCATATTCTATTGTCCTTACACTGTGCCACTTTTTAATGTTTTCAAAGCTCGCACGTCAGCTTAGCCATCGTTGGATTTTTCTCCGACTGAATTAAAAGATGCACTAAAGATCTGGATCAAGTTCAACCTTACCCATCATTGGTTTTCTCGTCGACTGAACTAAAAGATGCATTAAAGATCTGGATCAAGTTCGAACTTACCCATCGTTGGTTTTCTCGCCGACTGAACTAAAAGATGCATTAAAGATCTGGATCAAATTCGAACTTAGCCATCGCTGGTTTTTCTCCGACTGAACTGAAAGATGCATTAAAGATTTGGATCAAGTTCGAACTTAGCCATCGTTGGTTTTCTCGCCGACTGAACTAAAAGATGCATTAAAGATCTGGATCAAGTTCGAACTTAGCCATCGTTGGCTTTTTCTCCGACTGAACTAAAAGATGCATTAAAGATCTGGATCAAGTTTGAAGACATCTAACAGTGGGAGCAGAGGTGTGGTATTTTAGAAGGATCTTTGTTTGAAGATGCATGCGTTTCAGGATTTCAGTAATAAGAATCTGAGTTTTGGATTCACACCTCTAAATGCTGGAACCTAAGATGTATAGCATCCTGACGGCCATCACTCTGATAAAAATTATAATAAATTTATTTTAAAAGGTAATTTTAGTGAAATAGCGTATCTTCTTGCTGCCCACGTGTAATTACTCAAAGGTGAATAGATAATTCATTAATTCGCTAAACAACGAAATTATTATTGTATTCAATTTTCAGTGAGCAATAATTTTACAATTACAAACAGCAATTCATCTCCTATACAAAATAACCAAAGTATACTCTAGACCAGAATTTCTTAAACTTTTTGGTGTGGGGACCTCGTAATGTTTACGAAAATTTTGTGTGGACCCCATAAGCATTCCGCGAATTCAACACACGTGTGAGTGAAACTGTCAGTTTCTTCACTTGTAATGTAATATACTATTGCAGTTTTAGGTCATCAACTTTAAAAAATAAAAGGAACATTTCTATTATAAAAAAAATGCGTCGAAACGTTTTCGTTTTTTCTTTGTCTGTATTGTCTTCTCTTTATCTCTTTAGAGATACATTACGTAAAAATATTTGGCAATTGTAAATTATTATAATAAGGTAAAGAAATATCAAAATTGCTAAAATTTTTGGCTACCTCCTGTAAGGATTTTAAGTTTTGCTAACGTTTATTTTATTTTAAACCTCTACTATCTCCTCTTATTTTCCATTTACGGCCAGAATAAGCGCGAATAGATTTAGCGTATGCAAATGAGGTTGAAAACTGTAAAAGTAGTTAAGGCATAGCTTTCAGCCAAGAAAGTAGTAAAACAAAGAATTTCTTACGGCCTTTACCACGCATGTGATTTTTGTTGTCTGCCTTTAAGGCCAGAACTTAGTTCTCGCTGATATTTGAAGACGTATTGTAGTCTGCATTCTGCTCAATACATATGTAGCATTAAAGGGCCAATCTTTGGGTTATTAGTCTCTGTAAAGCACCTTAGTTCTTATTTAGTTAAGTTAGTTTATTTTCTTATTTTCTACGTTCTAGACCAAAAGTATTTGTCTTTGCATCCCGAAGTGCGATAGCACCTGTACGCTGTGAGAAATAAAGGGCAAATTTAACCCTTCTTATCTTTGTTTTATCTTCTATACACATAGTTTTGAGTAAGCTCCCTGTTTCTACTCAGGACTCCAGTTACCCCTACTGCAGATCTTGCGAGCCGCGACCCAAAGTTTAAGAAATTCTGCTCTAGACGATCAATAGAAATATTAAATAACCATTACTGTTCATTTCCAGTGTAACGATATAGAACTATTTTAACAGTTTTTAGTCTAATCCAAAATTTTTTTCAAAATCTTTCTGCTGTTTCAAAGCCAGAAATGTCTATTTCATCCACTTTCTTTTCATCCACTTTTCTTTGTTTCAATCAACAAATTTTTCAAAGTTTCAATCTACAGATAATTTTAAAAAGTGCTATTAAAGCACTTTTGAAACTAAGGAAGTAGAAAAACTTCCAGAAATAGCAAAGCTGAATTTGTAACTTCTAAAAATTTGTCTTGAATTTAGATTAAGTACCAAAATACTATTATAGAATCTATGATGCATATAATTCATACATTTTTCCTACAGAACTCTAATTTTGGCTTTGCTGCTGATGGAAATTAAGCTATTTTGTATAAATACTTCTAATTTTTTAAATAAATTATTTTCATGTCTTTCCTTTAATTAACTTTTTATTCTGTGATGTTGACACTTAACAGTGTAATGATTTTTTTTTTACTTTCATGCAATGTAAAGAAATCTATTTTCTTTATTAGCAATTTTTTTAATCACAAAAGACCAAGACCAATATTACTATATATCTTTGGAAGAAAACATACTGAAAATGCTTTTGTATCTTTATGAAACAAAAATACATATCCTTCATTAAAACCTTAACATTTAGACCACTTTTTGATTAAAATAAGGCTTAAAAACATACTTCTCATATATGCTTTTCTTTCTTCTAAACGTTTACATTTGTATTAAAAATTACAATAAATAGTTTGTAGCGCTTTCACATAGCTATAAAAATGAAACAGAAAAAACACTATTTTAAAGAAAATATAAAACATAGAAATGCTATATGATATTATAATCATGAAAACATGAAAATAATAATAAAAAAAAATTAAAAAAGTCTGAAAGCTTTCAAATTTTATATTACGCCCAAAGAGTCGTTGTTTAACGTTTTGTGTGCTACCTTTATTTATTAAATATCAAGTTCTTCGCACTTAAGCCATAAAATTCAATTCAACAGCAATATCACAAAATATTTAAAAGAGCACATCTCTAGAATTTCCGCCATACAGTCTGGCTTGTTGAAGATAAAAATGTGTTTTTTTTCCTGTATAGTGTTGCCATTGTTCGCTTTGAATTCGTTGAGTTTCTTAATTGAAAACTCATAAATGCTTTATAAAATATGAAATAAATAATAAAAAAAATTCCAAATTTGGGTTTCCAGATGCCCATACTCGGGTGGAGACATACGTTATTCAAAATTTGATGCTTCTAGGTACCGTTGTTTTATCACAGTGCGAGAAACATACGTACATTTATGTAGATTCTTCGCTATTTAATGTCTTTAATACAAGGCTCTAGTATTTGGTGGTAACAGTTTAAAAATAGATTCGCCATTTATAGTGACTCAACGCAAAATGCCGAAGTGAAATTAAATTTGGGCAAATTGCATCTTTGGGCTAAAAACAAAGATGAATGATTAGAAAGTAGGGATGAAAATTTATGCATTGGGAAAGACGGGCTTGTAGAATTACTCGAATCAAATTCCAACTCTCAATGGTAAGTAGTCCAAAGAAAGTAACTAAATAGGATACATGCTTAAAAATGAATGAATAATGATTAAAATTTTATAAATATTTAACATTCATTTAGTGTTACTTTCAGACAGACATTTCAAGAGAAAAAAGCAGGGTTTTTTTGTATGTAAAATACTTATAACATTCACAGATGAATGCATTGTAGAAGAAATATTTATTTTGCTAAATATACGTAACTTTTTGGTTTGAAGCGAAAAAGGGAAAATCTTCAAATATGAAATAAAGATTCAACTAAAGGTCAAATTGTTCTGCGACTTTGGCACCTCTTAAATGCGAAACTTGACGTTCAAGAAATCAACTTCTTTCTATCATTCGGGAGGGAGGGAGATAACTTACTATTTGCCACTTGAGTTGAGAGTTGCTTAACAAACGAATTCGTTGACTCGTTAATTTAAGTGCTGCTATTGACTCAAGGAATAATGTCAGTGTATAACGAACGGTAAATAAATCAACCTCACAAATAGCTATGCTCACAAAATAGGCTTAGGCGAGTAACAAATGGGTTCTGCTAATGAAGTGAGTTTTCTTCAAATTATACCTTATTATCCCTGAAAAATGTAAGATAGAGACTGATAAGACATCATTTACCTATCACCCTTTCCCCTAAGTGCATTTAAAATACAAGACATTCCTTTCAGATTTCTGCTTAATATATTACCGCTTGTAGTATTGCGCGCGTTTACATGCGCAAATAAAGCCCAAATAAAAACATGTGTATAAAACATAAAAGTAAAAAGTGTATAACCATATGCAAATGAAGTATAAAATATATGCAAATGAAGTATGTCTTTCTATTATATTATAAGGTATTTCTCCCGCTTTCTTAGCATGCCTTCATGGTGTAGTGGCCAGCACACTCGGCGTGTACTCGAGAGGTTCGTGGTTCGAGTCTCGGCGAGGACATTGCTCCTTAGTGCTGACCACTACACCACGAAGGCATGTTAAGAAGGCGGGAGAAATACCTTATAATTCAATAAAGAAAAAAAAATGCTTTCGTATGTTCTTTTCTTTTTATCTGGCAGAAACGCATATAAAACTGGCATTGTATTTGTTACATCATCATAATTTCCAACATGAACACGAAACTATAATGGACATAACTTGAAAGTTCTGTCTCCAAAACACTCTAAAGTTTCTTTTAAACTATCCATAGCGCATACTTTAGCTGCAGTGCCAATCTCTTTGTGCATATCAGTATCTACAGCTTGAGTAAGACGCAGCTTTTCGAAACTAAATTTATCAACAAGTTACTTATTTTCATAGAATGATAGAATACTAATAGATATTTTCGCAATAGCTGCATAAAAGCGCATAGTTGTTTATTGACAAATAGTTTTTTAAAATGTTTGTTATTAAAAAAGATGAATAGAGAAGATTTAAGTGAGAAATTTAGAAAAAGAAATTACCCCAACAGAAAGAGAGCTGAGGGCGGAAAAGTCTAAATTATGTGATTTTAGGTTTATGTACCGCAATGGTGAATCCGTAAGACAAATTTTATGTAAAGGGATCAAAAATAACTTAAAAAAGAAGTGGGACTATACTCTAAAAAAGTAGTAAGCAAAGATTCTTAGCATAGTTCTGTTAAATCTAGAACGGATTAGGCGAAAAAAAAGGGCTCTAACAAACTGTATTTAGCTCTTTTTTTTTCCGTGGGTTCAAAAACTTTGCGCGTACGAATTAGTAAATGTATTGTAATTTTGAATTAAATGAAAAAATACTGTTACGAATTTTGCATTTTAGATATTTTTAATGTTTAAAATTGTTTTATTTCCCCGTGCAATGCAGCGCAAGACATGTTTTTAGAGAAAGCTACGCCGGAAAAGTAAAAATACAAGAGCATGTGCATTTAACATTGAATTAAAGTTGATTTCGGTAACTGATATTTAATTTGAATACATGTAATTGACTACCCGTAACCGTAATTCTACTCTTTTTGCTTTCCAGAAATTGATAGAATTGTCTCGCGCGGCCGATTTAAATAGCTATAAAAGCCGGAGAGAAACATCTCAGCTTGTCTGCTATTCATTAGATGCTGTTTTAGTGAGATGTTGTTGTTGATTGAAGTGAATTCGCGGTGAGATTGGATTAGCTTTCTCTGCGCACTTGGATTGCGTTCTATTTAACGTTTTTGTAGTTTAAAATGTAGCTGCTGTTTATTTCGCGTGATATTGTGATTTTTATGAATATCTTTGAGGAAAAAGCCAGCGTTTTGTTATATTTCTTGTGATTATATAATAATAAATTTTACTAACTTTTTATCGGACTTCTGCATTCAATCTGTTACGAATCCGTATGCACGCAACAATACATTTGGAAGTTTTTTTCTTTGAAATCATTTCGAACTTTTTATTTGGTTAAGGAAAATTAAATCATTTTGAAAATTTCTAATATACGCATGGATATTACATATTTGTTTCTAATTTTTAACGTAAAAACAGAATAGATAAATTATGTAACATTCATAATAGGCAGCAGAAAGTACAGCTTTAAAACTGACCCACTGAATACAATTTTAAAAGAAAACTCATGGAGGGGGGCTTACTCGGGCAACTCTGTGGGGAGAGGGAGGGACGAAAGATCATAAATAGTTTTTTGTTATCAAGTATTTATTTCACTTAAGTTTCTTTACACTTTGGAACATTTGATTACGACCGCCTGACTTCACGAAAATTTCGGTTCATGGTATTTACTGAATAAAAAATGTCTCGGATGACGAACGGTGTCTCAAGTAGTTTTGAAGTAATATAATAGTATATATGCCGTATAATTAATATTCAGGGACTTTAAGAAAGACTTTAATATTTTTCTTTGCTTAGTTTGTAGATACATTAGGTTATTTCGAAGCAGGAGACATGAAAATGAGCAGTGCCCTCGCCGGGACTCGACCCACGGACCTTTCGAATACGTGCCGAATATGCTAAGCATTGCACCACAAAGACATGCTAAGAAAACGGGAGGGATACCTTATATACTCCCACTTTTAAAGAGTAACTGGGGATTAGGGGACCAAATCGCCAAATCCTGGTGGTAGAGAATCACTAAAAAAAAAAAAAAAAAGGGGGGGTTTTTTCAAACCGCCAACTTTTTTTTTTTTTTAGTTCGGAGGCCACTGTAGAATCATTTTAGAATTTTTCGAAACAAGGAATTCGAAGAAATGAGCATTGCCCTCGCTATGACTCGAAACTCGGACCTCTCGAATACACGCCGAGTGTGCGAGTCATTGTGACGTACCATCGGTGTCATCTGGTTACTTCCTGAAATTTGCATATGATTCTTGAAGATGTGTGTAGTGATTTTACAGGTGATATATTTATTTTACAGTTCAATTTCCGCGGGCCTCCGAATTATCCTTAATTTATGGACATGAGTGTAAAAAGAATCAAACGATCTGTTCGTGTGACCTTTTTCGTTCGCGATGACGTTTATATGAAACTTCAAAACTTTTCATTTTTCTTATTTAAGCTTCTACATTAATATAAAGAGTTGATTAAAAATATAGAGAGTAAAACTGGACAATCGGAAGTGACATTTTACAGGAAGCCCATAACAATTTTTAATGGATGACTGGAAGTGATAGTTTACTTGAAATCTATAACAGATTTAATGAATAACTATATTAAAATATAATCTCAAACTTTTCAGTTATAGTATTTCAGACTTTTATATAACGGAAACAGCAACGGAATTTTGGCTAAAAATAATGAAACGGAAGAGATTTGTCCACGCCTGCGAGCGCAGCGCGCCCGGTTAGAAACATTTTGCTAGTGATGCTGTCGACGAGAGTAATGATTCAATAAGGCGAGAGATCTTAATAAATAAGTGTGTGTTTACCTTACTACTGAATCAATGTTTTATTATACAGTCCACTGTGTGATTCTTAACTATATTACTTATGAGAATGAGAACCAGCGTACATGTTGGTCCATCGAGCCGGAGATTATTATAAATGAGAAACTTTTTCAGGATTTATGTGGACTACAAAGGTGTGGCTACTTCTGGTTTCGAAAGAAGAATATTCAACTGCCAAGTAGGTGGTAATTTACTATTTGAATTACTTGAGACTTAATTTGAGCTTATACCTAATAGCGCCATTGTAAACTTTGTTATATTTCTTTGAAATCTGAGTTGTGCCAGAACAAGAAATGTTTAAAGGTGTAGTTAAAGAGGTGCCAGAACAAGAAATGTTTAAAGGGGCAATTAGAGGCTTATAGCTTTTGAAATAGGAGTTGAGCTAACAGATAAAATGACAGTTCTAGAATTGAACACAGCCATCAAAAACAGTGATCCGTATAAAGCTGATCCAGATTCTGTGAATGAAATTGCAAACATGATCATTGAGAGGAGAAAATCTGAGGAATCCGAACAGTTAGAGCTTGAGAAAATTAAGTTAGAACGTTCTAAAGCAGAGCTAGAGTTGGTTAAAATACGCGCAGAAATAAAATCAGATATTCCTAAAATCGAAAATAACGAATCGTTAGACACACTTATAAAAAGCGTTCGTACTTTAACTATGAAAATAACCTACAATACCAGAAGGTTGTTTTTTTTTCTTTTCCTCTTGAGATAGAGCATTTGTTTCTAACGAAATACCGGAAAAATACAAGGCGGAAATTTTGTTCAATTTGTTAGGTGATAAGGCACCTAATATTATCACTTATACAGAGGAAAAAGATTTAATTAATTACACAAAAGTAGAAGGAACAGTATTACGAGAATTTCAACCAACACCGTATTCATGTTTAGAGCAATTTAAGAAAACATCCAGACTACAAAATGAAACTCATGTTCAATTTGCTTCGCGTTTAACTACTAGTTGGATATTTAAAATTAAGAGATGTTAAGGATTTTTAATCATTAAATCGACTACTAATACCTGACAAAATTTATCAAACTCTTGATAAAGAAACACCAATTCATATTAGTGTGAGACAAGGAGACGAGTGGTTTAAATCCAGTGAGTTCGGAAAAAAGGTGGATTTATTTTTCACATCTAAAGGAAAATCATTTGCTGTAAGCTCTAATATTTATAAGAGTTCTTCGAAAAATGTTTCGAAAGTTTTTCTTTCAGGTGTTTCTTCTAATTGTGTGTTATGTAATACTAAATATCACCATCTATCTAAATGTCCAATTTATCTAAAATTATCAGTGAATGAGAGTAGAAGTAAAAATAATCATCTTTGCTTTAACTGCATGTCTAACAAACATTCTCTATTAAACTGCTCTTCAAAAATGTCTTGTTGTTGCAAAAAGAGACATCATAAAACATTGCATTTTTCAAACCGAAACTCCAATGAAAATTGTAACGCATGTAAAAAAATGAGGTTGCAATTAAAAGTGAGTCAGCAAACACTCTCATCGACAATCCCGGTGTGTGGATCCTAAATTTCCATGCACTAGCGCCAGACTTTGTGCAGAGCTTAACATTCATGAGTAATCATTCGAATAAAAAGAACAACAAAGTGTTACTAAGTACGGCAATATATATTTTGACAGACGAAAAAGGAAATGAATATAAATTACGATGCTTTTTGAACGGGGGAAGTGAATCTTGCCTCTAAAGTAAACATATCGTAGATATCATGCAATTAAAAAAAGGCAGATATAGTAGTTAGCGGTTTAAATGATTCATCTCTAAGAATAAAAACAAGAGTTAATGCAAATATTCGTAGCGAAAGTAAAAGTTATGTTAAAAATGTAGATTTCTTGGCAGTTCCGAAAATAACGACAGACTTTATACCCTCACAAAGAGTAAACATTTCTCTTGAGACTATTAGACATATAAAGTTAGCTGATGACAAGTTTAACATTCCCAAACGTATTGACTGTTTGCTTGGTGCAGAGGTATATTTAGATTTCTTACAACCTGGTCAAATTCGATTTGACAATTCTATCGTTCTACAAAACAGTCTGCATGGATTTTTTGCGTCTGGGAGTTACGTAACAAAAAAAGAGAGTGGGGTTCATTGTGGTATGATAGCAGCAGAAATAAATTTAGATAATACACGCAAGCAATTTTGGGAAATCGAAAACGTTGAGGTTGCAGAGAAGGGAAGTAAAGAATCGGAATTCTGTGAAAAGCATTTTAAAAACAACTATACCCGTGAAGATTATGGAAAATAACGTAGTTAAGATGGCGTTTAAGAAAGATCCAACATGTTTAAGGAATTCGAAACAAATCGCGCCTAAGAGGAGGAACTCGTTGTGGATTCGTTTGAATAAAGATGAAAATTACTTATTATTGTACTCACATTTTCTACGTGAATATGGAGAACTAGGTCACATGACTGAAGTCAAGAATGAAGATGACGAGCAGAAAGGAACATAATATATTCCACACCTTGGGATTTATCGCCCTGAGAAAAATTAGACACCTTTGAGAGTAGTGTTCAATGCTTCGACTACAACGTCAAAAGGTAATTCGGTGAATTCAATTCAACGTAATGGTGGTGTAATTCAAGAGGACTTGTTTTCGATTATGGTACGTTTCCGAAAACATATTTATGCCTTTACAGCGGATATTTAAAAAATGTACCGAATGATATCGATTCATCCTACTCGACGGCAGCTACAGAGAATTTTGTGGAAAGAGTCAATTAAAGGTCCAGTAAAAACTTTTCAGTTGAACACGGCCACCTATGGCATACCTTTCCTTATCGATTTCTTTCACTTGCCGATCGGCCGCTCGTCCTTTCGTTTTTAGCGTTTAAGCTCCTATCCGTTTCATTTCTCGTAACGAAGATGTGGAGGTAATTGCATTAATTTGCAAAGGTACTCCGTAACAATTACGCCTTGGTCCTTGGTCCTATGGCACAGTAAGTGAACCTTTCTTAGCCATGAGCACATTACATCAGCTTGCTATAGATGAGTTCATAAATTTTCCATTAGCAACTGCAGTTCTACAGAGTGATTTTTAAATGGATGATGTGCAAACAGGGTCCAGTTCATCGAGTTCGGCAAAGGAGTTACAGCAAGAATTGGTTGAGATTTTAAGAAGTGCAACTCTGTCTCTGCACAAATGGTGTAGCAACAATCCAGAGCTTGCAGTTAACGTTGATGATGAATACACATTCCAGTGCGGGAATCAAGTTTCAGTTCTTGGTGTTTCCTGGAAAGCAGATAAAGATTGTTTTAATTTTAAAGTGAAACTAGAAGACGAGTGCAAAATTACTAAAAGGCAAGTTTTGTCAACAACTGCAAAAATCTTTGACCCACTTGATTTATTGGGTCCCGTGATAACGAAAGCTAAAATATTTCTTCAGAGACTATGGTTTTTGAAGCTCAAATAGGACGATCTTCTACCTGAAAAAGAAGCCAAGGAATGGCAACGATTTTTCTCTGAACTGCCTCATATATGTAATTTAGAAATTAAGAGATGCATTTTTGTTGCAGAAGGAATTGTTGTTGAGTTACACGGAGTTTGTGATGCCTTTGAGTTAGCGTATGGAGCTAAAGTTTATTGTAAATCCATCTCCCAATGTGGTGAAGTAATAATAAGGCTTGTAACAAGTAAATCAAAAGTTTCTCCTATAAAGCGAGTTAGCATACCAAGATTAGAGTTATGCGTAGCTGTATTGCTTGCGAAATTAATGACTGGAGTAATATCAGCTCTGGAACTTAATATAAGTAATGTCATTTTGTGAAGTGACTATATGATAGTCTTGTCTTGGCTGCAAAAGGAGCCCTGCTGTATGAAAACATTCGTTGCTTATCGAGTAGCGGTGGTTCACGAAATGACGGATGTGCGACAGTGGCGGCACGTTCCATCAGGTGAAAATCCGGCTAATATTATTTCCAGGGGACTTGACTCTATCAAGCTTGTCCAAAGTGAACTGTGGTGGAAGGGTCCTGGTTTCCTGATGAAGGATGAGTATCCATGTAAAGTGATTCCTACTGAAGTTATTGTGAAAGGACTTTCCTGATGAACTCAAAAAACTTAATGACTCTAAAATTTTACTTCAATCAATCAAGTCAATTATTTCCTAAATGAGTTCTTAAATTTGAGTAATAACTATGTTAAAATTTTGCGTATTTTAAGTTTTATTTACAGGTTCTACAATAATTGCAAGGCTAAGAACAAGATTAGCTGTCCTCTTAGCAGTGAGGAAATTAAACATGCGGAATTAAAGCTAATCAAAATCGTTGAAGAAGAAGAGTTTAAAAAAGAATTAACTAGTCTTCAGAAAGATGGTAAGGTGGTTTCGAATAGTAAGTTAAAAAGTTTGTACCCCTTTTTAGATAAGGACAATAGTTTGCGGGTAGGCGGGAGACTAACCAATAGTAAGTATGACTTCGAAAGAAAATTTCCTATAAGATTTACCTATAAGATCCTATAAGATTCACAGATTAACGATTTTAATAACAGAGACGGTCCATAAAAATACAAGCACATTGGACCTCAAGGATTAATGTGTAATATTAGGCAAACGTTTTGGCCTTTATGTGCTCGTAATCTTTGTAGGAAATTAGTCCATAAATGCGTGATTTGCTTTAAAGCAAAACCAGTCCCTTGTGAACTCCTTGTGAACTTAACTCCTTTGTGAATCCCTTGTGAACTTAACTCATGGCCCACTTACTGCAGGAAAGAGTTACACCAAACTTCCCATTCAATTGTGTAGAAGTTGATTTTTGCGGGCCATTTATGATAAAATACAAAAATCAGAGGAAAGGAATTCTTAATAAAATATATTCATGCATTTTTGTTTGTTTTGTAACAAAGGCTTGTCATTTGGAGCTTGTTACAGACCTTTCCAATGAGGCCTTTAACGCAGCATTAAAAAGATTAGTTAATAGAAGAGGTAAGTGTGCACGTATCTTTTCCGACAACGCAAGAAATTTTGTTGGAAGTAATTTAGAATTGAAAAAATTGGACAAATTGATTAACAAACCAGACGAAAGCTTAGGTAATTATTTATTCATTGAGGGCATTGATTGGACTTTCATTCCTCCGTGTGCTCCTAATCATGGAGGACTTTGGGAGGCAGCCGTCAAGTCCGTTAAACATCCTCTCAGACGTGTGGTGGCAAATTTAAAATTAACATTTGAGGCAATTTTAACTATAATTATAATTACCCACATTGAGGGGATACTTAATTCACGCCCACTATAGCCTATGTCAGCTGAGTTGGATGAATTTGACGTCTTGACGCCTGGTCATTTTTTGATTGGAAGACCAATAACTGCATTAGTCGAATCCAGCATTTTAAATGCAAGTGATAACATGTTAAACAACTGGAAAAAGTTAAAAAAAAGTAATTCAGTCTATCTGGAAATATTGGTCAAACAATTATTTAAATACACTTCAACAAAGAAATAAATGGTATTACGAAAAAAATAATGTAGAAGTTGGTATTATGGCTATTCTAGGAAAAGATAATACACCTGTTTGTAATTGGCCATTAGGCAGAATTACAGAAACGCTAGCAGGTAAAGATAATAAAGTAAGAGTCGTAAAAGTAAAAACAAAAAATGGAACTTTTACAAGGCCAGTTTCTAAAATTTGCATTTTACCTTTACCTAAATGAGCAAAATGAATTTAATATCAAGATGTATATCTATAGGGATTGTGGTATTATATTTTAATTAGATTCGTGCTGTAGATCTGTATTTTTGAAAATTTTAAATTGTTGAATGTAACCATTTCAACACCGGGCGGTATGTCCACGCCTGCGAGCACAGCGACCCCGGTTAGAAAAATTTTGCTAGTGATGCTGTCGACGAGAGTAATGATTCAGTAATGCGAGAGATCTTAATAAATGAGTGCGTGTTTACCTTACTACTGAATCAATGTTTTATTATACAGTCCACTGTATGATTCTTAACTATATTATGTATTTATGAGAATGAGAACCAGCGTACAAGATTATCTACTTGAAGTCGTGAACAGACGTTAAAAAATACATCATGAGATAATCCGAAACTTCTCAAATTTAGTATTTAAAATAGCTAAGTGATTGGTAACAACATATAAACATTAAATGCATTCTTGGAATTATGCTAAATGCAACGAGAATAAGCTCATTATGAAGACGAGCTCTTGTGGTGAAGTTAAATCTATTAACCTCAGTCCTCAATTTTGTATTCGTTTCAGTTTCGTGTCGAAACACTTTTCAAGTAAAAGGATGCTGCCACCAAATGTATCGCTGTGTTTTATTAAAGAAATAATGTAGTAAATATAAATAACATAGCGAATATAAAACGAAATGTATAACAACACTTAACACACTTTATTGGGAATTCAAAAGATATGTTGATTTAGAGTTTGTGATTTTGTTGTTGAATTTTATGCGGCGTAAGTACGAAGAAAATGGTGTTCAATATATAAAATTAAAATGACAAACGAAAGAAGTCCATCATATTATTAAGAAAACTGAACACTGATATCGTAAACTGAAAAAAGAAGTGTATGGCAACACTTAACACTGTCGGGAATACTAAAGAAATGCTGGTGTAAAGAATTTTGTGATTTTTTTTTGACCCGGGCGCTTTATTTAATAGCCATTAGCCTTGCGCCACTACAAGGTATCGAAGTGGTGACCATTTCATTACGGAAGCACCTTACAGGTTGCCAGCGTTGCCTCGTATGAAGGGACGGTTAGTTGCAATGATGCCTTCTCCGGGTTCGAACCCGGGCTTATCGCTACAGCAGTCAGGGTCACTAACCACTATACCGGCTTAAGTCGTTGATTTGTGAAGCCGAAACAATATGACCGGGGGATGTACTGCGATCGATGCGATATTTTCACATCAAAGCATGAGAACGGATGTGTGCATAGAATATGTACAGTTATAGTTCGACCGTCTCAAACGCAACCCTGGCTGGCATTCTGCCAAAACATATAGACTCGTCCAAAAGGGGCGTTATTACTTGCTGCGAAGTGAAAGCCTTCTCTCCTCCGGAAAGAGAGAATGGAGGAAAAAAAAGTTCCCATCCTTTCCACCCTATTTTGGAGAATAATTTGGTCCGAATGGCGCATACGTGTTTAAGCTCATGGTCGCGGATGAGGCGGTCTAACTATATCACTGTTCAGTGTATGAGAGAACAGAATGATGAAAATGAGTAAGGCTTATAATTAGCATTGAGACATATAGTTTACAAACATATTAAATTTTGTTTACAAACCATCAACCGGAAGTCATAGTTTACTTAATTCGTTGCTGTTCCAATTGGCAGAAAGTCAAGCGCTGGTTCCAGCAGACATTTAAAAATTTTTTTTTGTTTTTGTACTTATTGTTTAAAAAATTAAATTTTAGTATTTTTATACAACGGGAGCAACAATGGGATTCCGGCTAAAAGTGACAAAACAGAAAAGATTCTCTACTTGAAGTTATGAACAGACATTCGATAAAATATATATATTAAGAGATCGTAGAGACATTAGGTTATTTCGGAGCAGGAGACGAAAAATTAGCAGTGCCCTTCCTCCCTCGAACCTCTCGAATACGTGCCAAGTGTGCTAACGATTACACCACAAAGGCATGCTAAGAAGGTGGAAGAAATACCTTATAAGATAATCCAAAACTTCTCAAATTTAGTATTTAAAATAGGTATCTGAATGATAACAACATATTACGTTTATGAGCATTAAATGCATTCTTGGAATTATCTTAAATGCAACGAGAATAACGAAGACGAGTTCTCGTTGTGTTGCTGAATGAAGTGTTATGAAGTTGTTCACAAAGTGCTGTTGTAAAGTTCAAATAAGTAATCATTTGTGGTCTAGGAACGTAATCCATTTTAGGTAATTCCTATGGGCAAAATTATTTAGGTTTGCAAACATTTAGAATGACGAACGGCCTTCAGAAAAATTCGTGAACCGAAATTTCATTATACTATATAAATAATCAATTCTTCATAAGAACTATTTTAGCTAAGAAGGCGATTTTGTTTTATTCCGATCTCGGACGCATGCTTTGTACTGATCCTGTGTGCCTGGTTTTAATGGAAAAGTACTGTTCGAACACTTTACTTCATGAGGTGGATAACACTTCAGAATGATGATACACATAAAGACACACTAAAATCAAACCAAAATTTATCATTATCAATTAAAAATAACCCATGGCTACAATGTAATTGAATGCATGCATTATAAACAAAGGTAAAAAACAGCCTCAAGCAAATATTTTAGTGCATAAACAAAATTGCAAAAGAATGCAACTAGCTTTTCGCAACGCCAGACGTATTTATTACTGTTGCAAAATCCTTCACGGACAGAATAAATAAAAGGATAGAGAAACCGAGAATAAAAATCTCGTCACGTCGTCTATTATAGAACATCTGCCGTTTTTGGCACTTCTAGAGCTGCGAGTATTTGGAAGAGAAATATTAGACACTGCAAGAATGTTGTTATGCTTTAGTATGTGAGTGAATTCCTGGTACTCAGTAGTGAACTTACAATTTATTTGTTGGCAAGGCTATCAATGGAAACAAGACATTTTTGTGACTTGAGTTTGTGTCTTTGTTTGCTAGAGAATCGAAAACACTTATAAGCTTTCTGGAAGGCAACTGTTCTAGACTGTGGATTTCAATGTCACACACCTATGTAAATGGCAATCACAGATAATAGATAATGCAAAGAAGAAATATAAGCTATATCAGTTTTACTTCAAATCTGATAAAATTTCTGTCTTATTTAGTTGTCTACAGTAGAAGTTAACATCCAAGAAAAAGAAATTCAGATTCTTAAGAAAATTCGTATAATCTTTTTTAACATATCTGTCCTATTTACACAATAAAATACTGATGATTTTATAAAATTCTATGAGGAAATTTATATATATAGTAGAGAAATATCTCTTAATAGCTACGCTATTAGCATACTTTCTTAACATTTTTTATTCGTAAATGTTTATAATCACAAATAATTTATCTGTGGTTTGTGGTGACTAAAATCAGCGGTTGTGAGAAATTCAGCGATTTTAATTCCCTGTAAAATAGCCTATCAAATATTTTACTATTTATTGTTTATTCCCTTTGTAATCTGCAGGATTATTAGAAATGAGATTTGAATTGAATTTCCAAAACGTAATGTGCGGAACACGAGATTCGACTTAACGGAATTCTCTTTGCACATTATGTTTTCAATCTACGTTACACTTTCAAGCTACTTTAAGCTACTATTGTGTAACTTTTCTGTTCTTCTCGTCTCCGCATATGACTAGAAGTCTGAAATTCCGACGACAGATTAAACTTTACGTTGACTGAAATTATGTCTTATACATAAAACAAAAATTTAACAAATCGCATTCATTGCTATTTGCGGACTCCTAGAAATGCAAATGTTTTAACATATACAATATAAAAAGTAACTTCATTGCCTAACTAACTGATTAGTTAATTAGGCAATGAAGTTAAATTAACCGCTTTGGTAATTAATTCATTTTTTTAATTAACCACTTACTTAATTAGGCAATGAAGTTACTTCATTGCCTAACCTAACTATAGGTACCATGGCTTTTAGCCATATGCGGTAAAAAATTAAAAACTCATTCATCAGACCTAAATAGTAAATTGGCGGACGCCTCAGGAAATAAATTGCTTCCTGGCGCATTGCCACAGCTTTCTTTCTCTCACTGAACTAAAAATTAGCTCACTATTTAAACTCGACTCACATGCATTCTGAAAAAGGTTGAACGGAAGAAATAGATGTTACAGGAAAGAATTAACATAAAAGTAATGTGTTAGCCAAACTAACCCTGCATAATTGAATGGGACAAAATTGTGAATTTCAGAATTTAATATAATTTTTATTGTCACTATTTTTTTCAATAAGGGCGTACATTAAACTTTAAAGCTACAACAGGAATATAATTGAGTTCTTAATATTTAAAGTGTTACTTCATTTCGATATCTGTCAAAGAATAGATTTCACCATAGCTTTCCCTGGCCTCTTCATTTGAAATAACGTAGTATGTCTGTGGCCATGCATCAGTGTGCACAAAGCAGTTTTCGAGATGTCATTTACTTGGATATTTTCAGCACCATTAAACTCTTCAACAGTGATAATAACGAAGATTATTGAATTATCATTATTATTATTTGTTACGTTACGTGGTCCGCTATTTGGCACTACAGCGAAAGAGAGGGACGATTGGAGGATTTTTTAAGAGAAACTGACTCGTATTCCCATTTTACACGTGGGGAAAATTAAGAAAATACCTATGCAGCCAACCCGTTTGTCGGAACTTGTCGCACTCCGGACCGAGCTCCCAGTGTTCAGCGGCTTTATCCGCTCGGCCGCTGGTGCGCGATTATTGAAATATTGATATCATTTTGCAGTCTGGTATTAAAATATTTTTAACTCATGTAATGTACCTTAAATGTCAGAAGAAGATTAGCTTACTGTTTTGTGCTAAACCCCCATGATGATATCAGGAATCGAATTTTGCAGCTCAGTAAATACTTATAATAAATCAGAGGCTCTGTCAACCAGAGAGAGGGAGAATTTCATAGTTTTAAGGGGAATGCGGTCAGCCTTTTATTTAGCTGTTACGTATTTGATTTTAGTTTATGAATATAAAACCAACTTTTATCAAGTTCTTGTATTTAACAACATTTTTTGTTGTTTAATTTACAAAAAACGTTAAATAATCTAAATCTAGATAAATGTATATATGCACTTTTGAAGTTTTGGAAGGGAGGGGTGGGAGAATGATCTTCTAGCAATGGCGAAAAGAGTGTATAAAGCAAAAAATAGTTGAGAACCACTGTTCTAGATTAACAAATACGTTTTGTAATAAATATGTCATCTATGTTACACAGTAATAGAGCTACTATGTACTCATTTTAGTCTCAGATGCACACACAAACCAACAAACAAGCAAACAAAACAAACAAACAAACAAACAAAAAAAAGAAACTAAGTAAGTTACTCTAAATAAGGTCAATTTTCTTCGCAACATTCTCTTCCTCGTTTCGCATTTGAAAATGGTAGCAGAATAAAGACTTGAAATTTCGAGTCTGAGTTGAGTTGCAACATATCCAGATAGAAAGAGCTTTCAGGAATACTGAGTTTTCTTATTTTGTGTGCCTCAAATATGCTTGTACTACAATGCAAATGAAGAAATGTTTTCCCTTTTATCGTATTTTGTTTCAGCAAAGATTATGCCGCTTAAAAAGCATATATTTTTAATTTTTTATGAAGGGAACAAAATCCTATAAAGTTTAAACTATGAAAATACTTTTTTATTTACCGAACAAATGTAATCCATTTCTCTTTCAGCTAAAATAAAACCACGAATTTATGTTTCATTTGCTCTGACCCTGAAACTAATAAGTAGCCTTGTTTCTACCTTCTTTATGATAACCTTTAAAAGCATTAACTCTAATCTGAGTCAAACAAGATGCATAATCTATTTCTATTCAAGCAATATTTATCCAAATTATTTTTTATAGTGGCATGTAAAACTATGCAACTATCAAAATCATAAAAATATTTGAAAATCTCTTCAGTATCACTGTTGTCGATTTTATGCTTGTAATTAATAAAGTGACAGCATGTATATGATATGCGTATACGGAATGACAACTTCAGCGCAGTTGCCCAAACACTTCAGAAAAGTCCTCCCAGAGCTTTGAAAAATGTATTTTCTGGAAACTTCCAAAATGTCGCCAAGTTGGTAGAAGAATTTTGTCCATATCTCTGGTTCTAATCGAGTTAGCTTTACAATTCGAAATTCATCATTGATTTGTAAGTAGAAGATCTGCAATGTAGTACATGAAATAAAATTTGAAAACTCAACAAGACAAACAAACAAGCAAATTCAATGAAACAAAAATATGCAATAAAGCCCTTACACAGAACGTCCAGAATAAATAACCAAATAAATACAAGGAATACAAATACGTGAAAACCAAAATACAGTAAAACAAACACAGATATTTACAAAAAGTTCTGAGAATATGTTAATTGTACCTGTACATTTAGAATATTTTTTTAAGTTAATCAAATAAAATAATTAATGAAAAAATCAAATATTATAATCATATCAAACAATATGGAATCAATAAAATTTATAATATTAAAT